>JASDQU010378850.1:0-11271 GCA_032191745.1 Picea mariana | reverse complement strand
CATGTGCATTTTCCTTCATGTCCAAATAACTTCATCAATCTTGTGGTCCAAAACCCATGACTAGGGTTGACATCAATGACAACAACCAATCTTCCAACAGACGTCTCATGCACTTAGTACTATTTAGGAGCTAAAAGGACCAAATTTATCATGAAGTGTGTTTTAGAACCAACACAAGACTAATAGGTGTTGTGGTTAATCGATATGATAATAGGCTATGTTTTCACAATGAATATTTATTCATAACATCAAGAAACACAAATAAAGTAATTTATTACCATGTGCACGAAGAAAGTCACCGGGGACACAACAAACTTAATTATGACTGCGATATGAAGTGGGTCAGGCATAATAGGTGATCATTGAATGGATTTCTAATTAGGTGTAAAGAGTTTAGTCATTGATAATGTAAGTATATTGACTGATGAGCACAACAAGAAGGGATCCAAGCTGGGAGGGGGATGAGATAGGCCTCAAGACAAAAGTAGGCTATGTTGAGCTGGTCAGCATTGGAGAGAGGGAGAATATTGTCATCAATGTGCTCGATGATGACAAGGTTTTGACGTCCTTCAACTGGCGCATTTACGAAAGGAGAGGAAAACTTGTCAATGGGAAATGCGTCGAGGAAAAAGAGGTGAACCTCGTTGATAAGCAATGTAATGAAGTGAAGGGCAAGGACGTTGTTGAAATGCAATGCAATATTGCAAGTGGAAGGGAGCCAGCTAGTGAAAGGCATGTGCATGGCGAAGATAATCATGTGACCAATATCAATGAGACTACATTGATCATGCGAACTTCGTCAATGATGAATATGTGTGTCAATGAGATTTTGCGGAAGCATGCTAGTGCATCAGCCAAGTTCATAGCACAGTGGCCTATGTATAGGTGAAGAAATCAATGGCACGCTAATGAGACGCTGGAAGAAGGATGTGTTCACCAGTACGTTGTGTATCGGCGTAGGAAGAGGGACCTTGCTAAATTGTAGATCATCGGGTAGACGTGATTAGAGGGGGAAATGCACATGCAACAAATGGAAATACACTGAGTGAACCCAGAATCTCTGCTAGTATTTCCTAATTGATAAGAATAAAATGTAGAAGGTCATATAATTACTTTTAAGATAAAAAATTATGGGAATTATGTGCAACAACTACCTGAAAGATTCCATCATGCTCAGCTCACTGGCGATGCCTACATATCGGATAATGGAGCTCATATTTTGTAAATGGAGGATGAATGATGATGAGATTTATTTCCCTAAACTACGTTGGCAATCCAAGTTGGTATCTCCATCCTGGTGATGATATTTATTTGGGATAGTAAATATTTTTCACTAGGTGCATATAGATATCTCGCAGTTGTTTCTCCACTAACTGTGAGTGTCCATAGCCCCGATGTAGTCACCACGATGTCACATACCTTGCTCTGTTGTTAGCAAGCATCCAAATCCAAGAAAGAGATATCTACATGTCCCTTAGTCTCCTCAAACTTTCCTTTCCATTCCTTTCTGATTTATTTAGTGCATGCTTAGCATTCGGTGGATGGGGAAAGTGATGGCCTTTTATCTTTTTAAGGGATGATTTCCAACTACTGATATTTATTTGAATATTTTTATTACTTGGATAGGTAAAGATATCCCTTTTGATTTTCATCCTCTATAATTTGATGCTTCACCTTTCACATGAGAAGCTACTTAGTGTGTGGATGGTTTCTCTATTACAAAGGATATGCTCACCAACCAATACACAAGGATGACCGTTGATGACTCTTTGGAGAGTTGGATGACTCTTGGACTTATCTGCCTTGCAGCTTCACCATATCTAATGGCTATTGAGCCTTCATAGATACCCCATATCCTACGGCCCAGATCTTCTCGCGATTTCTCCACTTCGCAATTTCACCGCTTCGCGATTTTGTCCACCTTCGTGATTTCTCTGCTTCGTGATTTCGCCACTTCGCCGTGTAATGAACGTGCAGGTCCTCCCTGATCCAACGATGGATGTACCATGCACTTAGATCGAACACCCGAGATCTATTATCATCTACTGTGTGCTTCTCCTTTCTAAATTCATATCTGACGGTCATCGGGGATTCTGAATAAGATCCAATGTTCATTGTTGCTCCTCCTCTTCCATTATCACTGTTCTTGCCATCATTTTTCTTGCCATCAATGAAAAGATTACTCTCAACTGTAAACCTTCCAACAATCTCCCCCTTTGGCATTGATGGCAACCCAGAATGGCTGCGCTACTCTGTTTGGACCTCCAACTCTAGCATCCGATCTGGACCACTCCTTTTCTCCCCCTTTGACATCAGTGTCAAAGAAAACACGCTCCCCCTGAGATGTTGCAGTAATTTTATGAGGTATCAGATATGAACTAAATACAAGACTCCCCCTAACAGGATGGACTTTCTTACATGTGATATGGGATAACACCCAGCTTCTGTCTAGATATTCAAATGGTGTCTTGGGTAGAGGTTTAGTAAAAATGTCTGTAATTTGTTCTATGGTTGGAATGTAATGGACCTGAACAATCTGATTGGAGACCTGCTCTCTCATAAAATGATATTTTATGGGAATATGCTTGGTCTTGGAGTGGAAGACAGGTTTTTTAGACACACTGATGGCACTAGTGTTATCACAATGAATGGGGATCGATGCAATGTATTTTACCTCCAAGTATGCAAGTGTCTGAATCATCCATAATACCTGAGTGCAATAGGTAGCAGAAACAATGTACTCTACCTCTGTGGTTGATAAAGAAATGGAAACTTTCTTTTTACTAAGCCAGGATACTAAGGAGTCACCCAAGAAGAATGCTCCTCCACTGGTGCTTTTTCTCTCATCAACACAGTTTGCCCAATCTACATCTAAATAAGCAGTCAACTGAAGATTTTGATTTCTGGGATACCACAGACCATAAGTCATTGATTCTTTCAAATACTTGAATATCCTTTTGACATCTTGCAAATGACTTTGTTTAGGTGCAACCTGACATCTTCCTACCATTCCTACAACATGCATTATGTCTGGGCGAGATGTTGTGATGTACAACGGGCTTCCTATCATTGATCAATATGATCTTTGATCAACGTCAGGTGAATCATCATCCTTTCTTTATTTACATCCAGTTACCATAGGTGTACCCACAGGTTTAGAAACTTCCATTTGAAACCTTTTCAGCATTTCTCTTAGATATTTTTCTTGAGAAATGAACATCCCTTCGTTCCTCTGAGTAATTTGCAGACCAAGAAAATATGACAGTTCTCCTATCATAGACATTTCAAATTCAAACTCCATGGTAGAAGTAAACCATTGTACCAATGAATCCTTATTACATCCAAAGATGATGTCATCTACATAGACCAGTACGATGAGAAAATTAGTATCCTCTATTTTAATATATAGATTGTTGTCATCTCTTCCTCTCTTGAACCCTTTGTCTTTGAGATACGTATCTAGTCTGTGATACCAGGCTCGAGGGGCCTGTTTTAAACCATATAAATCTTTCTTCAGCTTGCATACTAAGTTAGGGTTATCAGACAGTTTGAAACCCTTTGGTTGTTCCATATAGACTTCTTCACTTAAATCTCCATTTAGAAAGGCTAACTTGACATCCATTTGGTAGACTTGAAACATTTTATGACAAGCATAGGCAAGAAACATTCTGATAGCTTCTAATCTCGCTATGTGTGCAAATGTTTCACCAAAATCCAGTCATTCTATCTGAGCATAGCCTTTACAGACTAACCTTGCTTTTTTCCTGATAACTTGTCCTTCCTCATTCAACTTATTCTTAAAGATCCATTTGAAGCCAATGACGTTTTTACATTCAGGTCTTTGAACCATATCCCATGTATTGTTTTTCTCAATTTGATCAAGTTCATCATTCATTGCTTTAACCCAGTGATCATCTTTGTTGGCTTCATTGAAATTCTTGGGTTCCATCATGGATATGAAAACTATATGAGATTGTTCAGTGGTTTTGATTAGCTTTCTTCTGGTTTGTACACCTTTTTCTTTTTCTCCAATTATCTGACTTGCAAGATGATTCTTTTGAATGATTCCAAAGGAGGAATTTGTAGTTGACTACTGATTTGAGCCTGTCTGAGTGTCTGAGTCTTCATCTGATTCAGAGTCTTCATTTTCTGATTCTTGGACCTGTTCATCTTCAACTTTAGCTGTGTCTTCTGTAGAAGACTCATTACTGTATACCTCTCTTCCTGGGATTCCTTCATCAATTTTCACATCAATACAGTCAACCATTTTATGCAGCCTCTTATTATAGAATCTATATCCTTTATTGTTTGTAGCATACCCTAAGAATATGCCTTCATCATCCCTCTCATCATATTTGTCGAGGATCTCATCATTATTCTTTATGTAGCATTTACTCCCAAAGACTCTGAAGTGTTTGATTGAGGCAGGTCTTCCAAACCATAATTCATAAGGTGTCTTGTCACTTTGTGGCCTGAGGTGGTCTTTGTTAAGCACATGGAATGTTGTGTGTATTGCTTCTACCCAGTAGGTTTGACCAATGTTCTTCTCATTTATCATTGACCTGTCCATTTCCTGCCCTGTTCTGTTTTGCCTCTCAGCAACTCCATTTTGTTGTGGAGTTCTTGGGATTGTGTATTCTCTCTTGATCCCATGTTCATCGTAGAATTCCTTGAAGTCTCTTGACATAAAATCTCCTCCCCGATCTGATCTTACTGCCTTNCTTGCATGTTTGTGTCTCTATTAAAGCCTTAAATATTTTAAACTTCTCAAATGCTTCAGCTTTTTCTTTGAGAAAGGCAACCCAAGTAAGTCTAGAGTAATCATCGATAATCAACATGAAGTAGTTTTCTTTCCCTGTGCCTTCCTGTCTTGATGGTCCACATAAATCCATATGAACTAGCTGGAGTGGATTCTCTATTGAAGTAAAGTTCTTGGACTTAAAATGTGTCCTGTTTTGCTTCCCTACTTGACAGGGTTTACACATTGAATCTTGGGGCTTTGATATTGTCGGAAGATCTTTTACTGCCTCGAGGTTTTTGAGTTTGATTAAGTGGTCAAAGTTTAGATTTTCAAGTCTCCTATGCCATAACTATCTTTCATCATGTTTTCTTATATGACATTCTGCTCTATTTTCTTTCAGCACATATACATTATTTTATGTCCTTATGCCTTTGGCCACCACTTGTCCTGAGTTTATAGACTTTATCTTACAGTCCTTGGATGTGAACAACACTTCGCATCCTCTGTCACACATTTGACTTACACTGAGCAGATTATGTTTCATCCCATCCACAAGTAGAAAATCTTGGGCTTTTCCTTTTCCATTACTTAAGCTCACCATCCCTTTGCCCTTTATTTTCCCTGGAGCATCATTTCCATAGGTTACGTTTCCTGATTTTCTTTCACTTAGAGATATATACTTTCCTTTGTCTCCCATCATGTGTTTGGAGCATCCACTGTCTATATACCAAGGGTTCCATTTTCTTTGAGCGGACAACACTAATACACACTTGTCACTTTCCTTCTTCCAAAACTTGACATTTTCAGCAGGAGATTTTGAATCTGGTTCATATTCCCTTAAATGGCAGTCAATAGATTTGTGTCCATAGTTATGACAGATGTAGCATTCAATCTCATTGTTCAACATGTCAAAATGATTGGTGCAGCGTTGTCTACTCATTGACTGTTGATTATTTCTTGACCTCTTTAATTACATGTCCCTGGACTTAATTTGGCAATTGGCAATCAGTGAAGGTTTGTTACTTGGCTACATCTTTCTTTGTTGTGGCAAGTATTTATTCCTTTGAAATCTTAATTTCTCATGTCTAAAACTTAAGGAAAAATTTACAGCTTTGTGACCAAAGTTAGCACAGTAGAAATAATAGCCATAGAAGAATTATTTGTACCTGGAAAATGGTTGTCTTCTTTGATCAAATCAATTTCTTCCAAACTGATGACATCGTTCAACAATGAGTACATTACTTCTTAGTTCTGCAGATTCATATCTGGCATCTTTTACCTTACTCGACCTGGGTGGTTGATTGTCTTTCGTTGTTTCTGCAGGATTGTTATTGTCATTGGTTGTAGTTTTGACAAACTTGATGGGTTCTTCATTTTCTATCTTACCACTACTTGATCCCTCTTCATACCCCAAGCCATTTTTCATCTTTGGATTCCTTTTCTGATTCAGAATAGTGGCCAATCCTTCTGAGGCTTTGATACTTGACAGATTCGGATTATACAAGGCTTGAAACTTCTCCATTGCTTTCCTCATTTTCACTACTTCTTGTTCTAATGCTTCACATCTTGCCTTCTTTTCTGATAGCTGCTGTTTCAAAATCTCTTCGATTTTCTTTGCCTCTTCCAATTCTACTTTTAGTAGGACAAGGTCTTCATCAGGTTCTTTATTGTCTTTCTCGAACTGTATCGACAATTGTCTTTGCTTTCTGTTCTTGATTCTTAGTCTATCAATCTCTTCCAGTGCACTGATCAGTTCTCCTTCCTTGTCAACCACAACTTCTTCTTCATCACTCCCTGTTCTTTTATTATCATAATCCTCTTTGGCCATAAGTATGAATTCATTTAGTTTATCTTCAATAGAGGAGTCATTTTCTTCATCATCTGAAGGATCATCATCATTGTTTACGCACAAAATTTTCTTCTTAAAGTTTTTCTCTTTAAAGAATTTTTTGTGTTTGTACTTATCCTCATCATCACATGTCTAATCCTTTCCTTTGTGGGGACATTTATTTGCAAAATGACCTATCCTACCATATTTGAAACATTTGAAAGGCAATTTACCTTTGTATTTGCCTGATCCGTTCTTCAGTCTCTTCACAAAGTTTTCTTCAATTTCATTGGGCTAAGAATCCTCATTCTTGTCTACTTTAAATGATGCTTCTCTGGAGGTAGGTTTATCTTTAACTATTCTCATTTCATATGCAGTCAATGTTCCTAGCAATTGATCAAACCCTAAGGTTTTTAGATCATTAAGTTCTTTTATAGCAGAGACCTTCGGGTTGAACCTATCTGGAAGAGATTTCAAGATTTTCTAAACTAAAGAAGGTTCATCAATTGTTTCACCAAGTGCCTTCATTGCATTTACCATTTCTTCTACTCTTAGAAAGTATTTTCCAACTGTTTCATCTTCTTTCATCTTCAACTGTTCAAACTGTATTCTTTAGGTTTGAAGCTTTTAATCCTTTACTTTCTCATTACCCTCATAGTTGCTAATGAGTTTGTCCCACATTTCTTTAGCAGTTCCTAGATGCATAACTTTTACGAATTCTACTTCTGCAAGCTCACTCAAGATAGCATTCCTAGACTTAGCGTTGAAGCTATATCTACCACATCCCAGACATCTGCACCTAATGACATTATGTAGGTTCTCATTCTAACTTTCTAGAAGGCAAAGTTTGTTCCATTGAACAAGGGGCCTTATTGGTTGAATCTCCTTCGTGGCTTGACATGTTTAAGCTCTAGGATCTACCCTTAGATAAAAGGGGTTGGCTCTAATACCAATTGTTGGACAACTGAGAGGTGGGGTGAATCAGTTGCTACCATGCTTAAACAATTATGCTTCTTTTAAAATATTTACAAGGCACTCATTGATGATCAAAATAATGCAGGGAAAAGAACAATGGCACATTCAGCATCAGTCACATATATGAGAAACACAGAGACATATATTTCCCAACAAAACCCATATAAGTTCAAAACCTCTTCCTCTTTATATGATAAGTATTATTAACATTCTTTACATTATCATACATTTGAGCACCAACTCATTGTGAGGCTACAACCTCTGTTTTGCAAGCTGCAACTTGTTGGAGCACCAACTCTCTATTTTTCTCTAGCACCCACTAGAAGGAAGCACTAACTCCCTGGTTTCTCTAGCACCAACTAGAAGGAAGCACCAACTCCCTGTGTTCAAGCCCCCACTTGAACCTCTGAGGATACCAGTCCTCCCTAGCACCTCCCAACCACCCTAGATTATGAATATGAAATACTGAAACCTATTACAGTGATATCGTGTTCAATAACATCTTACCAGTCTCATCATTGTTCTGCAAGATTTTTGCTACTCAGACTTCCTCACTATCTTCTAGCATGCATCCACTGCCCATTCTATTATTTTGTTTTTTATGCTCTATGAACCATGTCCATTCGATGCACAATTCTTCTACTGTTCTTTTCAGCTGCTGCACTCTGATCCTTCTTCATGCATGAATCACCTTCAACAACAACATCCACAGCAACTCCAACAACAATAGAAGCCCCCTCTCTTCTATGTACTGTGTATTTATATCTTTTGTGCACCTTGTGCATGCAATGTGCGCAATACCTCTGCATACTCATACTGTGACGATATCCTCCACAACTCAAGTTCTCTATCTGATCATCATCGTGACTCTTCATCTTCTCTGGCTGTTTTTTCACTCGTTCAACATCACTGTATGTTATGCTAAGATTCCTCAGCCCCTTTGGCAGTTGAGACTCTTCGTCTTCTCTGTGACAAATGAGCTCACCTTCTCTGTTCTAGTTACAGGCTTCAATGCTCATCCATCTATCAATCGCCTCCATGAGAATATTCATCCCTCTTGAAGATTCCTAGAGACTCTTCATCTCCTCTGTCAATCACCCCGAAGTGTCTTCAAGTCCTCTAGCAGAAGCCATCAGTGGTTTCTGGTAGTTACACTGTGACATGCAATAGTTGCCCTCCAATCTCCTTCAGTTTCATCTACACCATTGGATTATAGCGACATTTCACCTTTTCGGTATTTTGGCATTCATACCAGACGCGATCCTTGAAATTCTGAGGCAAATCTTATCTGCACTAGGTCCTTACTCCACGTGACCACAGGTGGTGACCATTATATGCGCTAAAAGGTGTTGCGAACTCATGTTCTTCATTCACCCTGATCAACTGTCCACGATCTCGATGAATCAACGGTCCATATATTTTCACGATCTCGCATCTCATTGTTCCTTAGATGGAGGCTCTCGTCACTCCAAGTCGCGATAGGCGAAACTCTGAGATGGAGCTCAGATCGACGGTCCATGTTCTAGGTGATATGACGGTCCTGATCTTTTCCCGATCTCACATCTCGCGATTCCTTAGATGTGGGTTCTTGTCACTCCAAGTCATGATAGGAAAAGCTCCGAAATGGAGTTGGATCAATGGTCCAGATCACACCTTGATCTGATGGCTGCGGTTATCTCGCAATTTTGCATATCGTTGTTCCTAATATGGGGGTTTTCATCACTCCAAGTCGCAATAGCCAAAGCTTCGAGATGGAGCTCAGATCAACGATCCTCGTTCTTGGTTATCTGACGGTCCTAATCTTTTTTTGATCTTGTATCTCACTAATCCTTAGATGGATATTCTTGTCACTCCAAGTCATGATAGGCGAGACTCTGAAATGGAGTCTTTGTGGTGCTCTGATCTTCGACCACACGTCCTATTGATCAACGGTCCACGACTGTCCCCAATGGACGGTCAGGATTCCTTCACAACTTTGGAGAGTTGGATGACTCTTGGACTTATATACCTTGCAGCTTCACCATATCTAATGGCTATTGAGCCTTTGTAGATACCCCAGATCCAAGACCCATATCTTCTCGCGATTTCGCCACTTCACGATTTCGCCGCTTCGCGATTTTGTCCACCTTTGCGATTTCGCCGCTTCATGATTTCGCCACTTTGCCATGTAATGAACATGCAGGTCCTCCCTAATCTAATGATGGATGTACCCCGCACTTAGATCGAACGCCCAAGATCTATTCTCGTCTACTGCGTGCTACTCCTCTCTGAATTCATATCTGATGGTCATCAAGGATTTTGAATAAGATCCAACGTTCATTGTTTCTCCTCCTCTTCCATTATCACTGTTCTTGCCATCGTTATTATTTCCATCAATGACAAGCTTACTCTCAACTCTAAACCTTCCAACAAACCCCTCTACCTGTTTTATTAACAAATTGATCAGTCCATGATGTGTTAAACAGGTTAATGGTACTCTAGAGGTCCTAGCATAATGTGTCATATTATGCAGGGATTTTAATAGATAATAGGGAATATTAATAAGCTTTTGATGGTGCAGATGAGATAACAAAATAAAATCTGAATTGAAAACAACCTTATATCTTCCCGCACAAGTAATGTGTCTTTTTACAAACTCAACGACTTGCTCCCAGGGATGTGGCAGAGACTCCAATGTCATTCATTTTCCTTGTGGTTGCACAACCTCTCCTTCCCTCAAAAATTCATCTTCAGCAGTGGGAAGTGGAGTCTTACGAACGAACCATCGTTCTCCAGTTCTAGGCAGATGGGTAACTTCTGTAATAATTTCCTCCTTTACAGGTATTCTCATTCTTCAGACCATAGATTGTTCACCATCCAAATTCCTGTCAAACTCTAGTGCATCATTTTCATTGAACCCCTATAGTTTCTAAAAGTAAACAATCCATTCTGCATTTTCAAAAATGTGATACACTTCTGGGTCTTGGCATATAGCATTCAAATTTTCTGGTTCATGACGCACTACCAATCCCCCCATGACATTGATACCAATGTCCACAGTCTCAATTTTTCACAAAAAGGAATAGCACAGTCTCCTTTTCCAAATCCAGGAGCAATCAAACGCAAAGGTAATAATTATTCCTTCATCACAAATTAACACATAAACGAGGATGACTTACCTGGATTTCTTACCGAGTAGATTGTGTTGATGTGTTCGTCGCTCCCCTATTTCTCTCGTTGGAAAGAACATCATGTCTGTGGAGAGACTCGCGTGACAAATAATGCCATGCATGAGAGATGGCGGTTGTCAATGCTCTTCTGTTTACCACGTGATAGAAATTGAGAGTCTTAATTAACTTGACAGTGATTTGACATTGATTCAGCATTGTCCTTTAGCAGAATTTAGTATGGAGACACCAAGAATATTAGCGCAGTTCCAGCGGTTCTAGCGGCGGATGTAGCATAGTTTCAGCAGATGGCGGCGAATGTAGCGGAGTTTCAGCAAAGAATATTAATTGAACTAGGTCTTGAGCCTAGGGGGTATCCACTTCTAACCCATAGACCAAACCCTAGATAATATAAAGCTTAAGGGGATAGCCACTCCTAACCCTTAAAGCAAATCTTAAGGGGATCCACCTCTCATTCTTGCACTAATGCCTTGAAAATATAATCATTCTTGCATGTTTTATTTATATGCTTGGGATAACCATGCAATTGTAAATAAAGGATATAATTCTCTTCAACTTAT
>JASDQU010378844.1:0-11276 GCA_032191745.1 Picea mariana | reverse complement strand
TGATAATCAATACCTTCCTTTTGAGAAAAACCACTAGCCACATATCTTGATTTATGTTTTCAATACTTTTGCCTGCTGCATGTTTTATCTTGTATATCCACTTGGAAGATACCACATCTTTGTTCTTTGGTCTGGGAACTACTTCCCATGCATCATTCTTTATAATGGATTAGTAGTCTTCTGTCATGGCATCCTCCCATTCTTTCTTTTGAATGGCTTCTTCAAAGCAAGTAGGTTCCTTTTCTATGAGATCACACATCAAGGCCATATAACTGGAGAATGGCTTAGGTTTGTTGCTTTGTCTAATGGTTTCTTTTGGGGTACCATACTTCTCTCCATCTTGAATAAGTTCCCTTGCCCAAGCTATCTTTCTCTTGTGAGAGATCGTCATCCGAGGAGGTACTTGAGATTCTATTTTATCAGGATATTCTAGAATCTCATCAGCATGAGTAACTATAACTTCCTTCACTCCTTCTGCAACTCTGGGAGCTACAGGCTCTTCTTCGTATACTTCTTCAAGCTGGAATTTCCTTGATCTTTTGAGAGATGCATCTTCATCAAAGGCTACATCTCTACTGATCTCAATATGATGGTAACCTGGTATATAAATTATGAAGGCCTTAGAGACCTCACAGTATCCAACAAATATACCCTTCTTTCCTAAAGGATCCAACTTAGTTCTTCTTTCTTTCGGAATGTGTACCAACACTGGACAACCAAATATTTTTAGTTGGCTTACTTCTGGCTTCTTTCTGGTGAATGTTTTTTCGGGGGTTTTGAATCCAAGTGCACTATGGGATAATTTGTTTTGGACATAAACTGATGTTCTTGCTGCTTTAGCCCATAAGTGCATTGGAAGATCTTAATCGTGAATCATAGTTTTCATTGTTTCCATAATTGTTCTATTATTTCTTTCTGCTACACCATTTTGTTGAGGATTATAGGGAGTGGTGAGCTCCCTCTTAATCTCGACATCTTTGCAAAAACTTCCAAATTCATTTGAGGTGTACTCTCCTCCATTATTTGATCCGAGTATCTTGATTTTTCTTTCAGAGAGCTTTTCTACTAAGGCTTTGAATTCCTTGAAATTTCTGAGTACTTCATCTTTTGATTTCAAGAAATAAACCCAAGTCTTATGAGAGTAATCATAAATACATGACACATAGTATACATACCCGCTTAGAGAGGTTGATGGCATTGGACCGCATACATCTGAGTGGATGAGCTCTAAGATTCTTTCGGCTTTACTGTCGCTCTTTGGGAAATGGTTCTTTATGTTCTTTTCTTGTGCACATCCCTTGCATACACCTTCATGATAAACCTTAAATTATGGTAAACCTGTAACTACCTTGTTTACATATGGTAAGGCTTTGTAGTTGATGTGATCTAGATTCTATGCCAAAGTTCACATGGAATCTCAGTGGAGTGAGTCAAGGCTGCATCTGAGTGATATTTTAACTTGTACAAACCACCTTCTTTTGTTCCAGTAACAATTGCATCTTCTATGTTTTTTCATTTAGGCCACATAAGAACTTCACCATCTATGAATGCAACCCTGAAACCTTTATTATCTAGAGCTGAGATAGAAAGTAATTTCTTTGTCAAACCTGGTACATAAAGTACATCCTTCATTCTCATTGGAGTCCCTGAATCAAGTTTGTAGGTGGATTCTCCCATTCCTTTGATAGGGTATCGATAATCATCTCCAAGTGAAAATTTCCGGGGGAAGTCTTTTTCTGTAAGACTAGAAAGAATGTGTTTCTAACTTGTCATGTGCTTAGAGGCACCATTGCCTATGAGCCAAGTATCCTCTTTAGGTGTCACAGATCCTGAGAGGGCAGAAAATAAAACATATTCTTCAATCTCTTCTTTAGTCAACTTCTTGGGTGGCTCATCATCTTCAACTACATGGGCATTATGTCTTTTGTTATTTCTCTTCTTGTATTCTTCCCTTATAGCAGGACAATTCTTATAAATGTGTCCCATCTTATCACAATGATAACATTGATAAGAGGAGAAATCTTTTTCTTTTCTTTGACCCTTATGATATTTCTGGAATCTCCTTGGAGGGTGATATTCTTTATGGAAGTGGGTGAATCTATTTGGGGAGTGAGATTCTTTATGAAGGTGGGTCTCCTTTTGGAAATGAGACCTTTTCTTTCCTACTTTAGCATGAGAATCTAGGGTTTGATATTCATCCCTTAATAGTTTGACTTCTCGGTTGGCCACTCTTGCTTCTTCTTGAACACATTCTTCCCATAGATTGTCAAATTGGAGTTTCTCTTTTCTTGCACAGATGGTTTCGATGAAGGCATCCCAAGGTCTCATGAGACCATTAAGACTTGTCATGATGTGTTTATGTTCATCCAAGTTGTCTCCAATTTCTTCCAACTGTTCTTTGAAATGAGTAACCCTATAGAAATAGTATTGAACTATTTCTCCTTTCTGCATCTTTGTACTATTGAGTTGGGTTCTCAAGTTCATCTTCTGGTTGATGTTATTTCCTTCATACATTCTGGTTAGGGCATCAAACATCTCTTTTGGAGTATTCTTATAATACACTTGAGGGATCAAGTGATATTTAATGTAATTTACAATTATCCTTTTGGCCCTAATCATATCCTTCTTGTACTTCGCTTTGGCTGCATCTTCTTCGAGTTCTGATACATTTTTCTTTTATGAATTTTGCAAGGTCATTCTCTTCAAGAATGAGTTCAATTATGTATTTCCAGGCACATAAATTTTCCACACCTTCTAACTTGTCAACAAGTTTGGTGCTTGCAGACATCTTGACCCGGAGCTACGAAAATGACCAAAAATTGAAAGTGCTCAAAAAATGAATCTGAACTTACCAAGAGATGAGATGGACTGAGGCGAGTTGGCTGGAGCTGACTGTTTCCAAAAATTCCAAGTTTTACCCCTTGAAACTTGACCTGCGCAAATTTGGACTGGTACTTCTGGTACTGGTTCTGGTTTCCTAGTATTCTGGTACTTGTCAAAACTAGTGTTTGACTTTCTGGAGATTTTGGCCACTGAAAAGGTGCGCTCAAGCTGACAAAATATGCGCTAGGGTAGGGAGCACTTTTCTAGATGGTTTTTGGTCAAAAATTCCTCTTCAGTAAAATGCCCTAATTTCCTTGTACGTAAACAATGACGTTTTTAGATACCTAGTGAAAGGTGCTCTATTCAATTAAGCTCTAATACCACGTTAAATTTAATTATTAAGTTATTTTCAATTTACTAGAGCATTCCAAAACAAAAACATAGAGAGGATCACTAAAAGAAACACAATCACAATGTACACATCATTTTATCCTGGGAAACCCTCATGGGGGAGAAAACCCAGCAAAAACTTCCTCAATAATAGATTGCCAATACAATGCCAAGACTAAGACCAAACCACCAAAGATAAACTAGGATTAACATGCACCTCTCTTCTCCTTCTTCTTGCAACTACAACTTCCTTCAAACGATGTGAACTAGAAGTGTGAGTGAGTGAGTGAACAAATGAGGCACCATCATCACTTATAAATACTAGTGAGGAGGTGTTAGGGTTATGTCTCTTCACGAGACAACAAGAGAGAAAAACGCTCAAAGGAATGTCGGTTTCTCCTGGTTAACGATTCCAGGGTAAACTCTCGGTGTACTATGTGATTGCTTGTTCCATTTACGTTCTTGATTAAATTCTTCTTCTCTTATGCTAGGATTAGTGTGGAAGTGCCCTGCATTTCCTGACAGGCGGTATCAAATCTTAGGCTTTCCTTGACAAGTGAGTGTTTAGAGCGGTGCTATGCTTTGGTGAGTATATCAGATCTTGATTTGTCAATCTTGAATCTAAGAACTAAACCCTAGGTATAGTAAGAGTCGTAAGTCATAAATTGTGTTGAAGATCATGGTAAAGAATGGCGAGTAGTTCCAGAATAGAGATAGCAAAATTCAATGGCCAAAATTTTGAGCTTTGGAAGCTTAAAATGGAAGATCTTCTTGTGGATCGAGAATAATGGACAATGGTCCATCCAGGTACCAAACCGACATGCATGTCGATGAAAGAATGGGAGAAACTTGAAAGAAGAGCAAGAAGTATGATTCAACTTTATCTTGCGGATTTAGTGCTCTTGAATGTATTAGGTGAAGATTCATCCAAGAAACTTTGGGAAAAGCTGGGAAGCTTATACCGGTCGAAATCTCTGGTAAGTAAGTTGTTTCTTAGAAAGAAACTGTATCTTAAGAGGATGAGTGATGGAAGCTCGGTGACTGAGCATTTAAATGTGTTTAATACCGTGTTAAGCCAATTATCATCTATGGATATTAAGATCATTGATGAGGAGAAGTGTGTCAAACTATTATGTTCCTTGCCAGACTCCTGGGATTGCTTAGTCATGGATATTGGGAGTAATACAACCACACTAGCGCTAGAGGACGTGGTTGCTTCTCTAATATCAGAAGAAATGAGAAGAAAGAGCATGGAAGGATCGACCAAAGATGCTCTGGTAGTGAGAGGTCGACCGGTAGACAGAGATAAAGGCAAATTCTCTGGTAGAAAGTTCAAGTCGAAGGGTAGATCTAAATCCCCGATTCATTCGTCACAAAGATGCTTGAAATTTGGTAAAGTTGGGCATTATAAAAGGGATTGTAAGTCGAAACCAACAAAAGTCAGTGTTGGATTCGATGAGAAGCAGTCGACTGAAAAAAAGATGACCTTGGAGAAGGGAGGTGATGTGTACCTGTCATCAACTAGTACACAGTCGGATCAAGATGCTTGGTTGATCAAATCAGGAGCATCCTATCATATGACACCAACCAAAGAATGGTTCTTTGAATATGAACGATATGATAGGGGTGATGTTTTCTTGGGGTATGAATCGACAACCAGAATTATCGAATGGGGAAGGGTCTAACTGACACTGTACGATGGGAGGAGAAGAAACCTTCCAGGTGTGCTACACATTCAGGGTTTGGTGAGAAACCTGATATCTATCAACAACATGAGTTATGCAGGTGTGCATACTCTGTTTCAGAAGGATTCGTGCAAGATGGTCTGAGATGCGATGGTCTTAATGAAAGGAGTTCGGATTGGTACCTTGTACAAGCTGTTAGGGAATGTCGACTCGGCTGGATGCAATAACATTGCTGCTCCTAAAATTGACTCGACTGTGACTCGACCTGACTCGATGTCAACACAACTCGACTCAACTCGATCCAATTCGGTTCAAACTGACTCAACAAAACATGATGAGATCGACCCGACCAAGTTATGGCAAGAGAGGATGGAACACATTGGAGAAAATGGTATTCGAGCTATGCAAAGCAAAGGTATGGGCAAAGATTTTTTCTGAATGTGGTTTAGAAGTCCCATCTAGAGCGGTGAGGGAAAATGAGATTCTAGAACTGGTGCATAGTGATGTGTTTGGTCTGGTTAAAGTGTCTTCATTTGGTGGATCCTTGTATTATGTCTCCTTCATAGATGATTTTTCTAGGAAGACATGGATATATTTCTTGCGGAAGAAATTAGAAGTTTTCAAGAGATTTAAGGAGTTTAAAGCTCTTGTGGAAAACCAGACAGAAAAGAGGATTAAAATGCTGAGGACTGACAATGGTGATGAATTCTGTGGAAAGGAATTTGATCAATTCTGTAAGAAGTGTGACATAGCGCCCCAAAATACTACACCATATACCCCACAACAAAATGGAGTTGTCGAGAGAATGAATAGAACGTTGATGGATAAGGCAAGGAGCATGCTCAGAAGTTGGGCTCGCACAAGAATTATGGGCGGAGGCAGTCAAGACTGCAAGATATCTAGTAAATATGTCTCCCTTGTCGGCGCTAGTTGACACGACTCCAAATGAGGTATGGTCTAGTAAGAAGCCTTCAGTGGCACATCTCAAAGTATTTGGCTGTGATGCATTTGTGCATGTTCCCAAGGAAAAGAGGAGTAAGCTGGACAATAAGGCAATCAAATGCATTTTCATCGGATATAAAGAAGGGATGAAAGGATATAAGCTTTGGGATCCTGCATCAAGGAGAACAATGTACAGTCGAGATGTGGTCTTCAGAGAAGTCAGAGGTAAATCTAGGTCTGAGGAAGCTGTTTATATAGAGAATAATATTGATACGGTGCAGTTTGAACTGATGAATGAAGAAGATGATTCATATGAGTCGACTGAATTTGAGGAAGATGTGGAACAACTGACTTCGGCGGTAAGGAAGTCGGAAAGAATAAGAAAACCAATTGAGAGGTATAGTCTTCCCAACTTTCGTTCCACATTTGTGTTAAGTTCCATCGACGATGAGCCCAAGTTGGTCGGTGAGGCAGTCGACTCGACAGAGGGTAAACTATGGAAGGATGCCATGGTCGAAGAGATGGAATCCTTGTATAAGAATGAGACATGGGATCTAATCAAGTTACCTAGTGGAAGGAAGCTCGTTGGTAGCAAGTTGATGTTCAAGAAGAAGATGAATGTTGCAAGACAAGTCGAGAAGTTCAAATCTCGACTCGTAGCGAAAGGTTACTCCTAAGTTGAGGGAGTCGACTTCAATGAGATTTTTTACCCTGTTGCAAAAATAACTTCCATTAGAGTACTAATGTCTCTGGCTGGAGCATTCGATCTGGAGATAGAACAGATGGATGTGAAGAGAACGTTCCTACACGGAGCCTGGAAGAAGAAATCTACATGAGACAACCTGAAGGATTTGTAGTAAAGGGAAAGCAAAAGTTGGTGTGCAAACTCAAAATATCCCTTTATGGTCTAAAGCAATCACCAAGGATGTGGTACCAGAAGTTTGACACTTACATCCTTAGTTTGGGATTTGTGAGAAGCAAAGATGATCACTGCATATATTCCAAGGAAGAAGGTGGGTGTTTCATATATGTAGTTTTGTATGTCGATGACATGTTGCTGACTGGAAACAACATGGATGCAATAAAGGAGGTGAAGAAGAAGTTATCCTCCAAGTTGGACATGAAGGATCTCGATGCAACTAACTTCAAACTGGAAATGGAGATTAAGAGAGATCGAGTCACTAGAAAGCTTTGGTTGAATCAAACGAAGTACATTGAGACAATTCTAAAATGATTCAACATGTAGGATTACAAACCGATGAAGGTGCCAATTTCAGTGGGAGCAAGGCTTACTGCTGAACAATATCCAAAGACACAGGAAGACATAGAGGACATGGCACATGTTCCCTATGCAAGTGTTGTTGGTAGTCTAATGTATGCGACGATCTGCACTTGACCAGACATTCTCCATGCAGTGGGAGTGTTGAGCAGGTACATGTCGACACCTGGAAAGGAGCCCTGAACAATTGTCAAGAGAGTATTCAGGTATTTGTGTGGCACGAAGAATTATGCTATATGCTACCAAGGAAGACTTGGAGGTGACAATGGTAAATTAGATGTACATGGCTTTGTCGACACCGATTGGGCTGGAGATCTGGATCGACGAAGGTCGACTAGCAGATATGTCTTCAAGATGTTTGGTGGAGCAATAAGCTAGATGAGTAAGCGATAGGCGGTCATAGCCTTGTCAACAACAAAAGTTGAATACATGGTGGCCACTCATGGAAGCAAAGAAGCGGTATGGCTTCGAGGGTTGTGTTCAGGAACCGGGTTTAAGTAGAGAGCTATGAAGGTGAGTTGCGATAGTCAAAGCGGAATATTTATGGAAAAGAACCTTGCTTATCATTCAAAGACTAACAACATTGATGTATAATACCATTTCACGAGAGATATGGTGGAAAGTAACAAAGTGCTACTGGAGAAATTATACATGTTGGAAAACATAACAGACTCGTTGACAAAGTCTGTGAGTGTTGTGAAGTTCTCTTGGTGCAAAGAGGCAATGGACATTGTTTCCCTAGGTCTATGAACGAAAGTTCAGGAATCTCCTGTTTCAGTAAAGAAGACAACAAGTGGGATAATGTTGGGTTGTTATATTCTTTGCAGTGAAAGTCAAGTCAAGGTAGATCGACTGATGGTCGAAGATTGAGGTGGATAGACAACAAGTCAAAGTTTGAGGAAGTCGACCGGGCAAAGTCGAAGTCGAAGGTATCAATGAATAGTCAACCGACAAGAGGTCGAAGTGCGGGCATGAGATGATCAACTAGAGACCAAATGAAGGACCAACTGGTAGTCGACTGGTAGCTTGACTTAGAGTTGACTGTAACAGAATCCTGATATTTGTGGGATTTGTAGTCAATGATATGCATGGATATGTAACCATTTTTGGGCGCCAAAATTTAGGGTTTTGCCTATTGTAAAGCCTATAAAGAGGTGTGTTGTAAGGTCATAAAGGCTAATGAATGTTGTAATCGTAGAATGCACTTATGTAGGTTAATGCATGTGTAGGTATAGGTTGTTGGTCATGCATATGTAAACCGATTTGGTTACAAGGTTGTTCTTGCGTAGGCAAGAGGGTATGATGTCGATTGTGTCTTAGGTGTGGACTAAGGTTACACATGTAACCTTTTATTCATATTGAATAAGACAACAAGAGAGTAGAACGCTCAAAGGAATGTCGGTTTCTCCCGGTTAAGGATTCCAGGGTAAAATCTCAGTGTACTGTGTGATTGCTTGTTCCATCTACATTCTTGATTAAATTCTTCTTCTCTTCTGCTAGGATTAGTGTGGAAGTGCCCTGCATTTCTTGACAATACATAGTTCCACATCGAATTATACTCATCAACACCATTGCTCCTTTGACCATCTTGCAAGTTCCCTTTCCCAATAAAGTATCCATACATGCATCATTCAAATTACTTAAAAATGTTTTAATACCTTTTAAATTATATCTTGAAGTTTTATGTAAGGGCAACTCATCTATTTGGCGGTGAATAACATCTAGGTATCGGTATTGAAAGAGGATCATACACATGAATCTGAATACATTGTGCATGAAGGAGTGGACTATAGAAACACATATGCTCTACATCAATACAAGGAGGATCCGCTAATACGCAACAATGTCTTTTCAAATGTGATCTATAGAAAAGGATGACATACCAACACACGAGCAACAATCTACAAAAGAGAATTAAGCCAAAATGGGAGAAGATGAAGTACATATCTCATGGTAGGTGAGTCTCAAGAAAAGAGGCAAAAGGGACCCATAGTGAAAAAACTATTGGCAATGTTATATAAGGTGAACTAGGACCAAAACCCATGATGTCCCATGAGCACTAGAAGACAAACTCAAAATGAGAATGTACATGATGTATGGTATATTAAATTTTGAACATTTCTATTGTCAATATTCCCTCATCATTCCATAGAGGACAAGGACAAAAAGTTTGCAAACAAAAGGTTAAGAGTCAGGAAGGCGGAAGGCCGATAACCATGGAGAATTTCAATAAATGGAGGGATCATACTCGAACTAAGGGCTTTTGGCTCTTGAGATTTCATGTACCACTACTGAAACTTTATTGAGGATAAGCCTTTTTGACCAAGCTATTTTATGGAGAACTCTGATTATGGTGTTGCACTTGTTGTGGACTATTATGGTCCCTTTTGCTCAACACTAGAGTAGTGTAAGAATGTATCTCACATTATAGACTATTGTTATGTGCGTCTATTGCATTTTTATCTTTGTTCTTCAGGAAATATTTGTTTGAATCTGTGAACATAGGGCTGCAAATGATTGTTTCAATGCTAGATTGTTCCGAGTTTGCAGTTATTTACTCATATTCTTGTCTTTTCTTTGTCTGAACTATTTCTTGGGCCATTGATAGGAGTATGTATGGTTCAATGTTTACTTTCTAGTTACCTTTAGATTTATACATATGCATGCATCTTAGATTAGTTTCAATTCACTCTTTATCTTATAAACCATAGTCGGTGGACCGAGTTTCAACCGGTAAACCCCAAACCAGTAATGGTTGCTAGGCCATAATCTAAATGGATTCCCTATTCCAAACATTGCAACATATATTTGAGACTTCTCACTGGGGGTAACCCCTGCTGTTGGTCAAGGTCACACAGACCGTGCCAATAGAGATGAAACAATTCTTGCCAAAAATGCCTAGTGAAAGTTGGATCACAATCTATGACAATAGATTGTGGCATACCATGTAGTTTAAAGATGTTATCCATGAAGACTTGACCAACTATGGAAGCTTTAAAGGGGTTTTGTAGAGCACAAAAATGAGCATATTTGGAAAGGTGATCAACCACAACCATGATGTCATACTTATTGCCAAATTTAGGTAAACCCACATTGAAGTCCATAGAAATGTTTGTCCATATAGCAGGTGGAAAAAGTAAAGGTTGTAGTTCGCCTATGGTTTTCACTATTTCTCTCTTGTTTCCTTAGCAAAGGCCGCATTTGGCCACAAAAGTGTGGATGCTGTTATTCATGCCTTCCCAAAATAATGAATGTTTGATCCCCTCGTATGTTTTATGAAAGCAAAAATGACCTACGGTGGGGGATGCATGGAGATCAAATAGCACTGTTTATTTAAAGGTGGTCTGTTTGATATATATGCCCTTTATAGTGAAGCTCTCCATTGTGCTAAGTGTAGCCCTAAGATTCATGGGGGGGGTATTGAAGTTGTTGGATAAGGCTAGAAATTTTTGGATCTGTGAATCATTCCTTGCAGTTATCATTCAACCAATCTTTTATGATGAAGGTGAGTGAAAAGAGTGACCCTTCCTCTTTATATTTTCTAGAGAGAGCATCGACTACCACATTTTACTTTCCCTTATTATAAATGATTTCATAATCATATCCTAACATTCTTGTAGCCCATTTATGTTGCTATGGGGATGAAATCCTTTGCTCCAGAAAGTATTTGAGGTTGTGATGATCAAATTTAATCTAGAAACATTGCCAAAGAAAGTAGGCATGCAGATCTCCACATCATGCAAGATAGCCACCATTTCCTTTTCATAGGTGGATTTTTCCAAGTGCCGCTCACAAATTTGTTTGTTGGTAAAGGCCAATGGTCTTCCTTCTTGCATGAGAACCATTCAAATTCCTTTCCTTGAGGCATCACATTACAAAACAAAATCTTAATGAAGTTTGGAAACAAAAGTATTGGGGTGGTACACATAGCATGCTTTAAATCTTGGAAGGCTTGATCTGCAACTTTATTCTAACTAAAAGCATATTTCTTAAGTAGGGCACTGAGGGGAGCAAAAAGATTTCATAGTTTTGACAAACTTTTTGTAGTACCTCATTAGACCAAGGAAACCTCGTAAACTTTTAAGAGTTTAAGAACATGGCCAATCCTTCATTGCTTCAATTTTATTTGGGTCCACTCTTACACCATCATTATTAAC
>JASDQU010378843.1:0-11310 GCA_032191745.1 Picea mariana | reverse complement strand
AATTGTATCCAAAGAACATAGGGGATTGTAGCCTCCTTCTAGTTGTAGTTAGAGAATTGGGGAGTTGGAGCTTCCCTCAAGTTGTAGCCTGAGAAACTAGGGGGTTGGAGCCTCCTTCCAGTTGCAGCTGGAAAACAAAGGAAGGTCGTACTTCCAATGAATGTAATTATTCAAGACATATAATAAAAATCATTACGTGGTCTTCTCCCGCTTTGGGTTTCCACGTAAAACAATGGTGTATTGTGTATTTGTATGCGTGTTCATTTGTTCATTGCTCATTATTGGATGATAATTCTACATTGATATAACACTTGGATTATTTGGTTTAAAAATGATTATAATTTCTCTATTACTGATTCACCCCTCCTCTCAGTAATCCAACAATTGGTATCAGATAAGGTTCCTTTAGAAATCAGTTTAACCATTGAAAGGTAGATCATGGAGAGCAACAACTTGTATAAAAATGGAATACCACAGTTTGATGGATAGAAGTATGATTTTTGGAGCATAAGGATGAAGACATATATACAGGCACAGGGATTTGAAATTTGGCAGTCAATTTTATATGGATACACACAACCAGTTGTTGCACCAACAAATGAAAAAGTAGTGAAACTTGGTCAGAAAAATTCCAAAGACAAAAATGCACTTCTGAATAGTCTCAGTGAAACAGTATTCACCAAATTTTCACATTGTAAATCCGCTAAAGAGATTTGGGACAAGCTTTGAAATATTTATGAAGGATATTCAAAAGTCAAAGCAGCAAAGCTTCAAACATACAGAGGTTAGTTCGAACAACTAAAGATGAAGGAAGATGAGAATATTGCAGCCTACTTCTTATGAGTCGATGAAATAGTGAATGCAATCATAGGATTGGGAGAAGAAATTGAAGAATCTGTAATTGTTCAAAAGGTACTAAGATCTCTTCCTCTGATATTTGACCCTAAGATATCATCACTAGAAGAAATATCAGATATAAACTCAATAAGCATGGATGAACTGCATGGAATCTCCACATCATATGAAATGAGAATTGAACAAGAAAATCCAGATGTAAAAGAAGCATCTTTCAAAGCATCCAAAAGATCAAAGAAAAATAAAAAGAAACAAGAAGAACATAGCAGCAACAGTGATGTCTTGGAAGATGATGAAGAAGTGGCCAACTTCATCAAAAGATTGAACAAGGGAATCGGCGGTAGGTATAGAGGTAATCTTCCTTTAATTTGTTTTAATTGTGATGGTATTGGTCATTTTTCTAACAAATGTCCTCATAAGAAAAAGAGAAATGATGAAGGTTACTCAAAAGGAAAACAAACATATAAAGGAAAAATAACTACAAATAAAGTTTTCAATAAAATCTTATGCACCAAAGAAGTCATCTCATCATCAGATGAAGATGAAGTCGGTGACAATGAGATAGGAAGAGTTCTATTCATGGCAGTAGAAAACTCTGATAAAGAAGACTGATGCAGCCCCCTACTCCCCCGGAAGGACTGTGTGACCTCCCGATCTTGGATCCTCCAATTCTCGAGTAGAAATACTCTTTAGAACCTTAAAGGTCCCCTTATATATCTAAACACAAGCCCCCTCAGCTTCTTGGTGCAGTTCTGACAGCAACCCATGACCTTCCCCCTTTTGCTCTGTGTGAAAACTCAGAGTGTCAGCGTTAACTCCCTTTCAGATAAGCCCTCACTTGATGTGACCTAGGGCTATGACCACGTGATTGTGGGTCCAGTCATAAGCAGTATGGAATGAAACCACTTTTGGGCCCGCAATGCTTCTCCAACCTACATGTGTCCTCTAGATGAAACCATGGCTCAAATTGCATCCCACCTTCGATTCTTTAACCTCCTCGCAACTTCTATCCCCACAATGACACGGGATCGTCAGTCTCACGATCTTGACGATAACTTCCAAATCGACATTCAAATATGTGCCCTCCTTATCTACAGACCAGATCAGATATCTCTGAATCAACGGTCAAGGTTCTCTTCACAACTCCGGACTTCGGAAGTTTGAAATCTCAAACTCAACTTCCTTCTGTGCTCCAACCTTCCGGAACTGGAAATCTACGGATACATGTCCCGTGATCAATGGTATTGACTTCACCTAGGTGTTTGACCTTTCAAACTAAATAAATGGTCCAACTTCCCCTTCTCGATCGACGGTTGAGATTTCCTTTGGGCTCCAGACTTCTGAGATCTCAAATATCGAACCCTTTTCTTTCTCCTCAAATACATGGAATGTTGTCGCATGTCCTCTTATATCGGACGGCCTAGGATTTCTTCGGGTCTTTACCCGAAATGCTCGGATCTTCACCATGTGTCCCTTATAGATCTGACGGTCCAGAATCTCCTTTCCCGAATCAGGATTTCGTGACTTGTGATTTCCAAGTCACAATTTCCTTCACATCCCTGACCTCCAAAATTTTGATATTTCGGGACGCTCCAAATCTGACGGCTCACGCTCCTCTGGATCTAACAATCCATATCTCATCGATATTTTACGTATCAGGATTTTGCAGATTACGAAGTTGAAATACTCTTCACCTCTATTCTCCTGATCCTCGAAATACTGAAATTCTCCCTGGGAAATCAACGGTCTAGATCTCTCCTCAATCAGCGGTTGGGATCTTTTTGCGATTTTTCTTTTCATGAGTTTCACGAATTTGACCTTTGACTTCTTTGATTCATGATTCAGTGGAATTCTTATAATTCGCCAAGCATCCCTTCCGATGGATGGTTCTGATGATGTCAGGATTTTGCGACTTTGCAAAACCCTCTCTCCTGTGCAACTCCAAAGAGTTAAAACTCATGCACATTCCTTTGGATCCAATGGCTGTCAGTCCATGCGCTCAGATCTGATGGCTGAGATTTGACTCCCCTATGCTCATTTCTCCTCTTCCTAGATTTAGATCTAACAGTCCAGGTTCTTCTCCACAACCAATTAGACAGTTATGTCTCTCCTCCTCCTGAGCTTCTAATATCTCTCTTCTTAGAAGATTTATTCATTTTCAAAGGTTCCCAACCTTTGTTCTCTTGATGAATCTGCCTCTGGGATTTCATCAACACTTGTAAAAAGTGTTATTTATTCTAATATTCTATCCTTAAAAGGATTTCTATCTCCCATGCACACCTTGCATCCTCCAGATTTTGAATAACTCAGTTCGAAGGATTCTTGAAAAGAAAATACTTCTCACCCACCTGGCGTTCTTTTGCACTGGTCCTTCAAATATTGTTGGCTTCTTGACGTTGTGCACACCTTGCACTTGGTCTAAGTTTCTTTGGTTCTCTCTTTGAGCTTCTCTAAGTCAATCTAAGACTCAGTTGAGGCACTCCTTGCATTTGAGATGCACACCTTGCATACAAGTATCAGAAGAGAAATGATTGAAACTCAACCAACTTTGTCACAAACTCATACAGTTAATCTCTCGAACAATCATACATGAACGAACTAACTAAATCATACACACAGAAATAACATTCATTGAATCCCACATAAAATGAACACAGTCCAAGGATTTGGGACAATTTTTTTCTGTTCCATTCATTCATGAAAAAGAAAATACATAGTGTTTCTGCTACTCTACTCTTCTCTACTGATCTCTCTTTTATGCCTCATACATCCTCTTTCTATTACAATGAAACAATGAAATATCTAAGTACCATTCCACAAGCTCTCTCGTCCTATTTTGAAATATATCATTTCAAGTTCAAAGCTATTACCTACTCTATCATATTACAATAACTACTAGTTATTTCTAGATAGAGTCGACACTCCATATCTTCAGTTTATTACATTCCTTCAAGACTTTACAAACAAGTTACATTTTAAAATGTTGTTTACAAAAATATCTCAACAACCGATTAAATTCTGAGTTAAATGCTTGATTTGAAACTCTGTCATTGTTGAGATGTCATTTGTCTGCCTCCACGCATGCATTGTTGACTTTGAAGGCGATGCTCCTGCATCATATTCCTCTGGTTAAAAAATTTCATGGACTCTTGTCCATGAGCTCCTGCACTATCTTTCCATGCTTCAAAATATCAGGTTCTGTGACCCAACTTGCATCTTCCATTGGATGATCTTTCCACTTCACTAAGTACTCAGGATATGTCTTCCTCCTGGTTTTCTTTCCATCCCTCTATTCAATAATTTTCTCCATCTGAGGTTTTTCTATTGTGGGCAATTTCTCTTCCCACTGAATTTCTTTCTGATCATTTGATTCTCCTACTTCATCTCTCCTATAATGATATAGGTCTGCAACATTGAATATCAATGATATCTCAACATTGTCTGGCAACTCAATCTCATAAGCATTGGTTGTGAATTTTCTGAGAATCCTGCATGGTCCTATCTCATTCATATTCAATTTGTTATACGTTCCCCTTGGAAACCTCTTTTTTCTCAAATGAGCTAGAACTTCATCTCCAAATTTGAATTGAACTTCTCTTCTCTTTTGATCAACACTGCTCTTGTATTTCCGATTGTTGTCATGTAGTTGCTCTCTGACTCTATCATGGAGTTTTTGCATTTATGTTGCAAAATCCTCTGCTCCAGCACTTCTGAACTCATCTTGATTCAAATCTCTCAACTTTGTAATCCCTCTTGGTTGTATACCATACACAATTTCAAATGGACATTTTCTTGTGCTCCTGTTCACTGAATTGTTGAATGTAAATTCTACTTGTGCCAGAATCTGATCCCATTGTCGACCTTGCTCAGTGAATAAACTTCTCAATAATTTTCTAAGAATTTTGTTTACTACTTCAGTCTGTCCATATGTCTGAGGGTGATATGTTGAACTAAAGGATAAGTTATTCCCTATCCTCTTCCATAGAGTCCTCCAAAAGTGTCCTACAAATTTGGTGTCTCTGTCTGAAACTATGCTCCTTGGAAATCCATGTAGTCTCACTACTTCTCTGAAAAACAAATCGGCGATGTGCATGGCATCGCTTGTCTTTTGGGATGGTATGAAATGTGCCATTTTTTAGAATCTTTCTAGCACAAAAAATATGGAATCACTCCCTTTTTGAGTTATTGGCAATCCCAAAACAAAATCCATACTGATTGCATCCCACGGACTTTATGGAATTGGTAATGGCTGATACAAACCAGTGTTCTATTGTCCTCCTTTTGCATACTGAAAAATTATGCATTTGTTCACGAACTTCTTCACTTCTTCTCTCATGATCGGCCAATAATACAAATTGATCAGTTGTGCAAATGTCTTATCGTGAACAAAATGTCCAGCTAAACCTCCACTGTGTTTCTCTTTCAGTAGGTTGTCTCTCATTGAGCACTTCGGAATGCATAATTGGCCTCCCTTGAACAGTAATCTATCCCGAATCAAATATTCAGTCCATGGGCTTCTATCTCCCAATAAAGGATTCTTGCATGCCTCATAAGCTTCTTTGAAATCCGTGTATTCTTTATACATCTCCTTGAGGTGTTCGAACCCCAAGGTCTCCACTTGGAATTCCTATACAATCAAACTTCTTCTGCTCAAAGCATATGAGACTTTGTTAGTAGTTCCAGCAATGTGTCTAATAACAAAAGTAAATTTTTTCATAAATTCTACCCATTTTGCATGTTTCTGATTCAACTTTTCTTGCCTAGCAATAAATTGCAAAGCTTGATTATCATTATACAAGACAAATTCTTTAGGAATTAGATAGTGTCTCCATTTTTTCAAATCTTGAATCACCACATAGAATTCCTTTTCATACATGTAATAATTTTGCTTGGCGTCATTCAGTTTCTCACTGAAATAAGAAACTAGCCTATTTTCCTGACTCAAGACTGCTCCAATAGCTAATCCACTTGCGTCACAACTCACCTAAAATGTTTTTCTAAAATCTAGTAAGACCAGAATTGGTTGCTCTATGATCTTCTCTTTCAACACTTTGAAACTTTTTTCAACTTTCTCTATCCAATTGAAGGACTTGTGTTTCTTCTTCACAGTGTCCAACATGGGTGCACATATGCCACTGAAATTTGTGATAAATTTCCTATAAAAACTCTCTAACCCATGAAAACTTCTTACCTAAAATATACTTCTCAGTGACGGTCATTCTCTGATCACTCTCACTTTTTATGGGTCCATATTCAACTCATTTGAAGAGATTACGAAACCCAAATATATGAGCTCCTTCTTCATAAAAGAACTCTTCTTCAGATTTATCATCAATTTCTCTTGTTGCAACCTTTCCATCACTAATGTCAAATGTATTAAGTGTTCTTCCTTTGTCTTGTTGAAGATTAGTATGTCATCTAGATATACTATGAAAAATTTGCCTATGAAGTCTTTCAACACTTCATTCATCAATCTCATAAACGTGCTTGGTGCGTTTGTTAACCCAAACGGCAAGACCAGCCATTCAAACAATCCTTCATTTGTATTGAATGTTGTTTTATATGCATCTCCCTCTCTCATCTGTATTTGATGATATCCTCTCTTCAATTCTATCTTGGAAAAATAGCTTTCTCCACTCAAACAGTCCATCAAATCATCCATGCTCGGTAAAGGAAATCTGTATCTAATGGTTATCTTATTGATGGCTCGAGAATCCCTACACATCCTCCATCCTCCATCTTTATTTGGACTTAATACAGACAGTACTGCACATGGTCTTAGGCTTTCCCTGAAAAACCCTTTATCCAACAACTCCTGGACTTAATTCTTGACCTCCTCATTCTCTCTAGGTGCCAACCTATAAGTTGCTTTGTTTGGTAAACTAGCTCCTGGAATAAGGTCAATATGATGGCTTATACTCTTGATGGGTGGAAATGAGTGTGGTAACTCATCCACGACTATATCAGCAAAGTTTTCTAACAATTCCTATATTTCTACAGGCAAATCTTCTACAGAAGTACCTGTAAGGATAACTCTAGGCTTTCTCACTACAGCAAACTGCATTTATTTCTCCTTCTTGACTTCTTTTAAGAGCTCCTTCCCACTCATGAGAATTATGCTTGAACTAGCTTCTTTCTTTTTCTCTTTGTCTTATATGGGTAACAACATATGTGTTCTGCCATTCTTTTCTAGGGTATAGGTATTCTTTCTTCCATCATGAATAAATTTTCAGTCATACTGCCATGGCCTCCCCAATAAAATATGACAGACATCCATAGGAATTACATCACATAATATTTCATCTTTGTAACCTCCTATTTTAAATTCAACTTGGCATTGTTGACTTACCATGACTTGATGTCCTTTTTGCAACCATGATACCTTGTATAGCTTTGGATGTGTAGTTGTCTTCAATTCCAGTTTTTCCACCATCTTCATGGATACTAGATTGTGAGTGCTCCCACTATCTATAATCATCTTGCAAACTCTGTCTTTTGACTTGCAAGCAGTTCTGAACAGGCTTGTTCACTTAACTGGTTCCTCTGGTTCCTTTTCTGGTTTAAGAAGAATCTTCCTCATCATGAGGTTTCTTCCTCCTTCTATTGCTTCTGCTTCCACATGCTTCTGCGCTTCAGTAGTGTGTGCCTCTCCTCCTCCTTTTCTCTTTCTGTCGGGACATTCCCAAGATTTATGTCCTTATTTTCCACAAGTGTAGCATTTAACTACGCCTCCTCTGGCTCTTCCTCTTCCTCTACCTCTGGAAAAAGAACCTCTTCCCCCATGTTGTCCTTCTTTAGAACTTCCACCCTTCTCATGGTGACTATGTTGTTTGTCAACTTCAGGCTTCAACTTCTGGAACTTTTCTCTATTGGTTCCCTTGCCTCTGCTTGAATTTCCACCTCTGCTTCGTTGGATTTGCTTCTTGGCCAATTTTTCCTTAGATTTCAAGGTTGCTTGATAAGCATCCTCAACTTTACTAATAGACATCATGTTGATATCCTCTTGTATTTCATATCTCAACCCATTGATGTATTTGGTTGTCTTCTCATCTTCATTTTCTTTCTGTCCAACCCTGATGTTCATTCGATAAAATTCTTCAGTGTACTCCTTCACTGATAAACCCCTCTGTTTCAGGTTCTGCAATCTTATGTAAAGATTGATTTGGTAATCCTTCGGGATAAATTTGGCCTTCAACTTGGCTACCATCCTATCCCAGTTTTTAATATTTTGCTTACCATTTCTCCTGCGTTCGGCTTGCATTTCATCCCAACATAACATTGTATGACCTTTTAGTCTTATCACTACATGCTTCACCATCTTGTCTTCTTTGATATCTTTGTAATTGAAGTATTTTTCCATAGCACGCACCCAATCTAACAATTCTTCAACTTCCAAATTGCCTTCATACATAGGTACCTCTATCCTTTCTCTGGATCCTATCTTTGAAACAGCTTTGAAACAGGATCTTGTGTAGCATCCTCCACATCAGCCTCTTCTTCCTCTCTCTAATCTTCACTGACATCACCAGTGTCTGGTTCTATTCTCTGTGATGTTTCCATGGCGTCCAATCTCATTCAAAGTCGCCTCATTTCTTCTTCCATTTCTTCATTTACTATACACCTTCTGGGTGGCATGATTTCACTGCATCACCTACAAACAGAAATTAAATTCCTTTGATACCACAAATGATACCAACTTTCCTCCTTGCTCCTTTTGTCTGTTGTCTGCAAACAAATTTAAAATCAGCTTTGATACCACCTGATGCATCCCCCCTACTCCCCTGTAGGGATGCACGACCTCCCAGTCTTGGATCCTCTGATTTTTGAGTCGAAAGACTCTCTGGAACCTTAAAGGTCTCCCTCTATATCTAAACACAGGCCCCCTAGGCTTCTTGGTGTAGGTATGACAGCAACCTGCGACTTTCCCCCTTCCGCTATGTGCGAAAACTTAGAGTGTCGGTGTTAGCTCCCTTTCAGATAAGACCTCACTTGATGTGACCTAGGGATATGACCATGTGATTGTGGGTGTGGTCACAAGCGGTATGGAATTAAACCAATTTTGGGCCCGCAATGCTTCTCCAGCCTACATGTGTCCTCCAAATGAAACCATAGTTCAAATTGCAACCTGCCTTCGATTCTTTAACCTCCTCGCAACTTTTGTCCCCACAATGACACAGGATTATCGATCTCACGATCTTGATGATAACTTCCAAATCGACGTTCAAATATGCACCCTCCTTATCTACGGACCAGATCATCTCTCCCTGAATCAACGGTCAAGGTTCTCTTCACAACTCCGAACTCCGGGAGTTTGAAATCTCAAAATCAACTTATTTCCGTGCTCCAAGCTTTTGGAACTGGTGATCTACGGACACCTGTCCCGTGATCAACAGTCCTGCCTTAACCTGGGTGTTTGACCTTTCAAACTAGATCAATGGTCCAACGGCCCCATCTCGATCGACATTCGAGATTTCCTACGGGCTCCAGACTTCTGAGATCTCAAATCTTGAACCCTTTTCTTTCTCCTCAAATACGTGGAATCTTGCCATGTGTCATCTTAGATCGGAAGGCCTAGGATTTCTTCAGGTCTTTACCAGAAATGATTAGATCTTCGCCACATGTCCATTCTAGATCTGATGGTCCAGAATATCCTTTCATGAATCAGGATTTCATGACTTGTGACTTCCAGGTCACAATTTCCTTCACATCCCCGACCTCCGAAATTTTGATATTTCGGGACGCTCCAAATCTGACGGCTCGCCCTCCTCTAGATCTAATAGTCCAGATCTCATCAGGATTTCGCGTATCGGGATTTCCTATATTTCGAAGTCGAAAGACTCTTCACCTCTATTCTCCTGATCCCTGAAATGCTGAAATTCTCCCTGGGTAATCAACGGTCCAGATATCTCCTCAATTAGCGGCTGGGATCTTTTCACGATTTAGTGTTTCACGAGTTTCATGAATTTTCCCTTTGACTTCTTTGAGTCATGAGTCAATGAAATGTTGATCATTCACCATGCATCCCTTTCGATGGACAGTTCTGATGATGTCGGGAATTCACAACTTTGCAAAACCCTCTCTCCTATGCAACTCCAAAGAGTTAAAACTCATGCACTTTCCTTTGGATGTCCATGTGCTCAGATCTGATGGCTGAGATCTGACTCCCCTATGCTCATTTCTCCTCTGCCTAGATGTAGATCTAATGGTCCAGGTTCTTCTCCACAACTAATCGGATGATTTCTGTCACTCTTCCTCCTGAGCTTCTGATATCTCTTCGCTTGGAATATTTATCCATTTTCAAAGGTTCCCAACCTTTTTTCTCTTGACAAATATGCCTCTGGGATTTCGTCAACACTCATGAAAAGTGTTATTTCTTTTGATATTCTATCCTTAAAATGATTTCGATCTCCCACGCACACCTTTCATCCTCCAGATGTCGAATAACTCAGTTCGAAGGATTTTCTTGAAAAGAAAATACTTCTCACCCACCTAGCCTTCTTCTACGTTGGTCCTTTGAAGCTTGTTTGCTTCTTGACACTGTGCACACCTTACACATGGTTTTATTTTCTCTAGTTCTCTCTCTGAAATTCTCTAAGTCAATCCAAGACTCAGTCGATGCACTCCTTGCATTCGAGATGCACACCTTGCATACAAGTATCAAAAGAGAAATGATTGAAACCCAACCAGCTTCTTCACAAACTCATACAGTTAATCTCTTGAACAATCATACATGAACGAACTAACTAAATCATAAACATAGAAATAACATTCATTCAATCTCACATAAAATGAACATAGTCCAAGGATTTGGGACAATTTTTGTATGTTCCATTCATTCATGAAAAACAAAATACATAGTTTTTATGCTACTCTACTCTGCTCTATTGATCTCTTTATTCTACCTCATACATCCTCTTTCTATTACAATGCAACAATGAACTATCTAAGGACCGCTCCACAAGCTCTCTTGTCCTGTTCTAAAATATATCATTTCAAATTCAAAGATATTACGTACTCTGTCCTATTACAATAACTACTAGCTATTGCCAGATAGAGTTGACACTCCATATCTGCAGTTTCTTACATTCCTTCAAGACTTTACAAACAAGTTACATTTTAAAATGTTGTTTACAAAAATATCTCAACAACCGATTAAATTATGAGTTAAATACTTGATTTGAAACTCTATCATTGTTGAGATGTCATTCGTCTTCCTCCATGCGTGCGTTGTTGGTTTTGAAGGTGATGCTCCTACATCAAAGACTCTGAAGAAGCCGAAGAAGAATATGAATAAGTTGAAGAAGAAATTGAAGAGGCAGAAGTTGACTGCCGAGGAGAATTGATGTGTGCCATAGAAGTTATCAGAAGAGAAAATAAGAAAAACAAGAAACTACAAGCGGAACTAGACAAGAAATAAGACACTCAAGAACTAGAACAAATGATCACAAATTTGAA
>JASDQU010378842.1:0-10769 GCA_032191745.1 Picea mariana | reverse complement strand
CTCTGAGAAAGGTGAGATAAGTGAAAATTTTTGTTTCAAAAGAATGGATCTAGGTACGTTTGATAGATTTTGTCTTAGTCTGAAAATTAGGGCACAGCTAGAATAAACAAGATTGGATATGAATAGATATGATAAGAATAGTGAAATATATTTTATTCCTATGCATAGAAAGAATGATTGGACTATAAAATGGATGTAGGATCCTAGAAAGATTTTTTTGTAGGTTAGTTACTGTGATCCCAGTGCACAGTACAGGAAAGGTTGGGGGTCATTTAAAAGAAAGAGAAGATTAACTCTTTGCTATAGTTGTAGAAGATCGAGACATCTTGCTAAGAAATGCCCTGGTAGAGGTCCTGGTAGTCTTTGTTGTAAAGATATGGACCATGAAGTTTTGGATTGACCTAGAATGATTGATAAAGTTGAAAAGATGAATATGAGACAAGAAAACCATGAGACAGGCCAAGAAACTAAGGATATAATAGAACCCTAGAAAGAATCAGAGACTGTATTATTACAGATAAACAAAACCCTGAACGATCAAAGAGATATCAACTTATCAGAGATATTAAAAGAGAAGGAGTGCATCAAAACAAGAATAGGAGACTTCGACATAGACTGTGTTCTAGATGAGGAATCACAAGTGAATATCATGACAAAAAGAACGTGGGAAATTTTGGGAAAACCTGCTATGGTTCCTTCATTGGGAGGAATAGGATTATTTAGAGGAAAGTGGATAACCCTATGAGCAAGACTTACCCAAACATCTATGAGTGCTCATGGAACTTCGACAGAAGAATAATTTGAGATCGTTAAGTTTGTTGAGAACAGCGCCCCATTTGCTATTTTGATGGGAAAAACCTAGATTGAAAAAGATCAGATATGAAGGAAACAAGAAGAGGAGGATCTAGAATAGAAAAAGAAAGAAATATGATATTTCATGGCTAGGAGAATAGTGCACTTACTGGAAGGACAAGAGGACCATTTAAAGCTACTAAGGACCAGAGATCTGGACGTCGAAGTTGAAAGAACACAAGAAGAATGGAAACACTTGTATGTACAAGAGAGTAAAGTACCTAGCCCAAAAAGAGAAGAAGTATTACCCTCAAACCCTATGAAAGACCCTCCACAGTGCGAAGTTACTATGCCAAGAGGAGATAAGAACAATAATGGAAAGAGGAAACCAATGACTCATATTATAGGAAAGAAAGCCAGAAAGCTCAACAAGAAGAAAGCAAAGTTATAAAAGTTACATGAAGTTCCAAGGATGACTTCATAGAAGGAAGGTTTGCAGAAATGGAATTTCATCAGGATATTAAAACAACGTAAATTGGCACTTCTCCACAACGAAGAAATATAACCGTTGTAGGTGTCCCGACCATTAGCCCAACGCCCCAGAATGGCTAGAAACACAATTATTTCCAAAATGTTCACCCTTGGACCATTGGGATCGCACCACAACAGATGAAATTGCATTGATTGAGGCATTCCTGCCCATTGGAAGATTCTGTTATGACATTGTCTATTTATCCCATCGAGCATTGCATTGTGAACACTTTTGATAATTGTGATTACTCGAGCCCACAGAGAACTAGTTTCTTTCGCGTAGTGATTATTGAGACCTCACCATCCATTATGTTACATTGAGTGTTTGTTCACCGACTTGAGGTATCAAATCTCGAGTGTGCATGTTGGACGAAATTAGCTCAGTAGAAAAATTTGTCGAAGAGATTCTAATAGAGCTCATGGCCGAGAAGGTGATGTCCACAAGCATCGAAGCCTCATCGACAAGAGGAGTGAAAGCATCCCCGTCGACTGCTCATGGATCTGGACCATCCTGAGCTACGATAGAGAAACGATCCAAGAATCGTGATGACTTAGATAATGTGAAGCTCATCCCATCTATCCTTCCCGACTACATCTCACCTCTGGCTGGCACAGTGAGTCATGATAGTGTCCCGAGAGACTTCAAATACACAGTCATCACTGCATACCTCCTGAAGGGGATACACGTATTCAGACCACAATTAGAGAGGATTTTGACATTGAATATCAATGACTATAACCTGGGAGACTGCAAGAACTATGGCATGCTCGCACCATACAAATATTTGACCAAGATAAAGGGGAATAAGTCAAAGATCATCCCCCAGTCGTGGACCATGGACATCGCAAGGTCCACCATCCTGAATGTAATGAAGAAACCCCTCTTTGGAAGGCACTAGGAGGTTAATGCATGTGTTAAACTCCTATTGTCTTGCTTCCATGGAGGTTACCTATGGTTGGACAGGTGTATCACAGTCAATATGACACTGATCCATCAAATCATTGGATTAAGAATGCAAGGACCAGACCCACAAGACTTTTATCCAGGGAAGGTTGCAGATTGTGCCCTGGCACAGAGAATCAAAGATACCTATGGTGATGTGGAGAAGGGGAAGTGAGGCTACAAGGTAGCCTCCATCCAAAATGGTGCAGTGCGCCTAGCCTTCCATTTGATCACTGGTAAGATAGTAAGGAAGAATAGACCCATGGGGTTTGTTGTTGACCTCGCGGTCATATGCATTGAAGGGATACAAATGAACTGGGTGAGCTACCTTGTCAAACAGTTAGATAAAAATTGTTGCGAAGCTCAGGATCAAGGCTATGAGTTTGGCTTCTGATCCTCATCGCCTTCATTTCTTGGGAGATGCTGGAAGGTGTGACCTTCCCTGAAATTGAGCCATCTGAACCCTTAGCTATGAATTTCACTATGCTCTCGTATTCGAGTGACATGGATAAAAAATAGCAGTCAAACACAATGTTCCACACCTATTACCTGCAGTTGAAGAGGGATATTGAGTCTTTCCCTCATATGACATTGAAAACCCTAGACAGGTTCAGGCCAATTATGAAGTTCCACGTAGATAGACATTTTATTTATATCACTGCACGTGGAGACGAACATAAATAGGAGCTTCAATCCTACTACAAGCTCACAGAGGAGGACCTGGAAGAAATAACTAAGGAATGGTCTACAGAGCTCCTTATACCATTCGACCAAGCAGAACTATCCGACCCTGACCTCATTGGAAGTCCTGTGGTTTCTCACAAAGAGTATGATGCACCCAGCAGTAGCAGGAAAAAAAAGAAGGAAGATGTACAGAAAATAAACAACACATCGGAAGAGACTGCATCAGATTCACCTAGCAAAGGAGGAGATGATGAAGTGGAAAAAGAAGAGAAAGAAGGGGAAGAAGATAAGAAGAAGCAGGGTGAAGTAACACCACATAGGAACCCCCTTGAAGAGATAGAGACATCCAAGAAAAGAAAGGTTTCCCCAATGAAACCTACATCACGGAATAAGTCAAAATCTAGTAAGCCCAAGCTAAATATTGTGCTCACGGTAGATGACATCGACCTCATAATCACCGTCGTATCAGATACATTAGAAGATATATTATAGTGCAATGAAGCAAAACAAGAATCCATGTATGATCTCATTGAAGCAGAGCTTAAAAGAATACAAGAGGCTCTCCATTCAAGTCGTGCAGTGCCTACCGTGTTGTTGTCAGCGGGGAACATAGAAGTAGGATATGAGCCTGCCCAACTATGCAGGATAGAAAATGCGACGGAGGCTTGCCTTTGTCATGTCTAGGAGGAAAAGGAACAGGCCACAGAGGTCCTAAAGTAAGCAAAAGAGGAAGCCATAGAACAACGTAGGGTTGCGCAGCAAGAAAAAGACGACCTCCAGGCAAAGTTTAAATAGGATAAAGCATAGATCCAAAGGGAGAAAGAAAATATGCTCACAAAGTAGATTGAAGTTAAAGAAGTAGTCACTAGAGCACTTCACTCCTTGATGGGCTTAGAGAAGATGGAAGAATACCTAGTAGAGAATCAAGTAGGAAGGCTTTCTGAAGCCATTCAACAACTCCAACAAAGAATAGGAGAATTGGAATTACAGACAGTGCCAAGCACTCCGCAAGAAGTGAGAGATCTAAGAGAAGAAACTGCGAGGAGCATAGTTGAGAGAATCAAGGCATTAACCTTGGAATGCAAACAGTTCAGCAGTCGAAGTACGCAGACCTACGAGCACCTTGTAGAGGACCCTGAGCTCAGGACATTGGCATCATAGCTCCAGGAGGCAAAACAACAAGCAACAATAGTGCAAGCACAATTGAAACTATTGTCATCGGTTGAGAGGATGAAACGATCCAAGGAACATTGCATGTTTCAGCAATAGGCACATGCCATTCAGAGAAAGGTCATGGAAGTAACCTAGCAACTCCATCCAGTGCAGGATGAAGCCTGCACACTTTTAGAGGAGATTGAAGGACAAGGTGCACACCTAGAACAAGTAGTCACCTCAGTTGAATAGTGATTGGAAGGACCTGCCACCAAGAAGGTCATTGAGGATTTCACCGAGCAGGAGGCTCTAGCTAAGCAGCAGATCGAAGCATATTGAGGCCTTTGAGGTAGATTTACCCAGATCAGTGTGACTTGAAACAAGTCACAGGTGAGTGCTGGTGATGCAGATGGTACCACACTGACGCCCACATGCCAACTGACACGTCCACTTCCACCAGGACCTTCTTTTCCTTAGGCCCGAAGAACACAAAGATTCTTCTGATCCCTTATCGGGAACCTTCTCTACCCACAGAATGCTCTTTATGATCTCCCTAGTCGTATCGGGAAATCGATCCTCGCACTATCGCGAGTCCTGCACTCACGAAATCGGGTCTCGCAATCCCCGAATCCCGATGAGATATTCACCCCATGCCCCTAGCTTCTGTCGGGACTATCCCTGTCGGGAAATTGCCACTTGCGAGGTCTTGAATCACTCACCTCACAAATCCCCGACTCCCGATGGTTCAGTCAATGTTGACCTTTTCCCACTTGATAGGGACCTTGGCTCTCTCGCAACTTCGCTATTCTCGACTCCTAGCACTTGGTTCTCCAGCTTCCGAGTCCCGATGTGCCGAGACGTCGGTATCCTCTTGCCGCGCTCTCGCAACCTCGCGTCCTCGCCTCTTTGAATGCAATTTCTTACAGCTCCAACTCACGAACCCCCGAGTTCACGATGTGTCGATGCCACTTGGCATTGGCTCCTGGTGAGGGTTAACCTTCCAACACCTGTCCTCCACTACAAGCCTTGACCCTGTCGGGAAATCGCGTATCGGGATATCGCGATTTTCGTTGTCAATGTACACGGGACTTTCAATTCCCCGAACCCCGATGTGCGACGACACCTGTCCTCCACTAGACACGGTGACTACGTGGTTATCGCATATCGGGATTTTGCGACCTCTCCTGTCGTGAGTTCCCCCGTCACTGAGAACCCCGAAATTCTGAACCACGATGCACGTGCGGCTCTCCACTCCACGTCACCGCTCCTCTTCGTCATGCTATCGGGTATTGCTAAATCTCGATTTCTAATGCAATGAGTCCGTTGTAGGAGGAAACCCCGAATCTCCGATGGGCTGAACCCTGATGACCTTCCTGGCTCCTTCTCGGTTCGTTGGGCTTTAAATCTTGCGCAACTTTCCTGAGATCTAACGGTCGACGGGATTTCGCAACTTTCCTCTGCGACTCCTGACCGTTGATTCCTTCTCCTTGAGGATTTCTTGAGAGTGGCTAAGTGTTCCTCCTCAGCACTGGCCCTTAAACGTCTGCACTTGAAACTCCTTCCTGAAATGTTTCACGACACCCTTCATGTGCTCTCCTTTTATGATGAAACGAAGGTGCTATACCTCCTGAGCTTTTCACTCTGACTCCTTCAGAGGGATTTGTGCGCGTTCCTCGCGGAAATCATTCAACAGCTCCTAACTGTTGAATTCTTCCTGAGCACCTTCATGCCTTCTCCCCAGGCTTGGAAGAAATTCAATTTCCCTCTAAGACCTCGACCTTTGTCTTCTATTCCTCCTGCGAACTCCTCAATCTGAGTTTCGCTGCGCGCCTTTCTTTCATGACTTGGGAGAATTTCAAATTCTCCAAGGCCTCAGCCTTTGCTGGCTTCTCCTCTCTGCCAGCTCCTCGAACCTGAGCCTCGCTGCGTGTATGAAACGCTAACCCTCCTGAGCTTTGTTTACTCTGAACTCCCCCAAGGATGTCTTCGGTCTCTGCACTCCTTGTAGTTGCGACCTCGTGTGCAAAAGCACTCGCCTTCCTGAGCTTTCTTCTTAAATCCTTAAAGGGTCCCTTTGACCTCTGCACTCTCCTTGCAAAGTTCTTGCGTTCAAAGCGCTATCTGTCCTGAGCTTCTCCTGTAGCTTCGACCTCTATAGAAGCTCGGTTTTTCTTCTCTTTCTCCCATAGATGGAGAATATAATGTCTCCTGGCAATCTTCCGACTCAAGCAACCTATTCCTGAGTACTTTTGGGTATTCAGTAGCCCATTGAAGATTCTTCCTTGGACTCTTCCTTTAGATGACAGAAATCAAAGAGTTCTCTATTCTCCTGTGCCTTCTTGCACGTTTTTCTCGACGCCCTCCTGGCAGAGTCTCTTCTCTTTCCTCAGAACACTCTAATGGTTTTGTCTCCTTATGTGCACCCTTTGCACCTTCTCAATGCCCACTTGGCAGAGTCTCTCAGAATCCTCAGTGATTCTGGTCTTCTCCGAACTCACAGTAGAGTTCTTTCTCCAGCACCTCGTGCTTACGCTCAATGCCCACCTAGCAGAGCTCCTACAGAATCCTCGGTGATTCTGTCTGCAACTGTGTCTCAGATACACAACCCTTTCCTCCTGAGGTGTTCAGAAACCTCACAGGTCTTCTTCCTGAGTTGTTGAATTCAGATTCTGTGCCTTGGGCACATCTTTGTCTGACTCCTCAGAGTTCAAAAGTGCATCCTCTGTGCACTGGCATTCAGAGTCCGAAGCACTCTGTCATTTCCTCACGGCATGAAGCCTTAAAGAACCTCTCAACCCTGAAATCAAACACAACTCCTGTAGAATGCATCCACACATCATACATTCACATCATAGATATAGAACACATACAGACATGCATATAAGACAGAAGAATGTAGGAAAAACTGCTTCTCTTATATATTAACAAATGGCTAAAATGCCTGTAATTACAAGGTGTTCCTGAGCTCTCTCTGGCTCCTCTCCTCTCCTCTCATCTATCTCATCTAACTCAAAATGAGATCTAGAATCTCTTTTACCTGAGGCTCATTCCTCCAGGTTCACCTACTCTATTAAATTACACTCAATGGTTGTCTAGTCCATCATCTGGAACTAGATCTCAGCCGATTTAGCATTAAATGCCTATCTTATCTACAGCCTGCGCAAAGGCATGGATTTTCTGGCTCACCAGCCTAAGACATTAAATTACATTCATTTCAAATTTGAATGAGGCTGTGCCTCCCTTCAGCATCCTTGAATTCATGCGCTAATGTGGTTGGCTGGCTGCATGGAGATATGCTCCTGCATCATACTCCACAGCTGCAAAAATCATGAGCTCCTACTCATGAACTTCCCCTGTAGCTGTTGGAAATCCTCATGGATCCCAAACCAATCGCTGGAGCTTTCCATTGGCTCCAATCTGCTACTGCTGCTGCTTCTTCTTCTGCTGCGCTGTTTCTACCTCTTTCCTTCTGCCCAGTTGCTCCTTGCTGGAAGTTCCTGCTGACCCTAACATTAGCCTGCTGATCTCCTCAATCACTTCATCCAGCTGCTTTCTTGGCTGGTCCAGTTCTTGTAGTCTCCTCAACTGCAAAAAAATTTTGCCATTGGGAAGATGCCCATGATCTCCCATGCCTTCTTCATCCATTTCCAACTTCACCTGTTGGATGTGCCTTCCCTGCACTCTTACCCTTTCTTCCAGGGCTTCAAAACGATCCCACAGATCAACAAAACAAATGTTTTCTGCTTCTTCTCCCTTTGCTTCTGCAACCTCCTCTGTTGCATTGTTTTCAGCTTCATGGCTGAAAATGCTGAGCCATTCCCTAGAATGCTCATCATCCTCTTCATCCACTTCTGCTTGTGTTTGGGCAGTTTCATACACCTGCTCCAATTCCTCCTCAACAGTCATCTCCAGCTGTGACTGTTCTTGTGTTGTTGTTGTATCATCTGCAACACAATTTTCTGCCTCCTCTTGGGCACATGGTAGGAATATTGGAATTCCCCCAATCATCAGAGTATCATTCTGATCCTTTACTTCTGTCAGTTGCACTTGCTTATCCAGATTCATCTTTGAATTTATGAGACTATCAGACAGACTCATCTTCTCTGTTAGCTCCTCTGGCTAATCCAAATTCATTTGTCCATCCCTGCCCACCTGGCAATATGGGATATTTTCGCTGCCTCCCTGGAAGACCATGAGATCAATCGATCCCATCTTTATCAGCACTCCTTGCTGAATTGAACTCTTTATGAGACCTTCAGATGGTCCCAAATTCTCATCTCTGCACTCCTGGCAGTTCAATACGCTTCCGCTGCCCTCCTGGCAGTCTTCAATGCTTCCGCTGCCTTCCCGACAGTCTTCGAGATCCTCAGTCGATCTCTAATCATTGCCCAGCTGGCAATGCAAAATTCCCTCGCTATCCTCCTGACAGTCCGTGAGATCCTCAGCTGATCTCAACTCGTTGCCCTTATGGCAAACTGGAACTTCTACTTCTCTGCCCATCTGGCAGTGCTTGAGATCCTCAGACGATCCCAATTCATTCTTTGTTCCCTTGCCCATCTGGCAATATGGAAACTCTTCACTGTCCTCCTGGCAGTATATGAGATCCCACAGTGATCTCTGATCATTCTCCCCACCAAGAATGTTTCCAATCTCTGGTTCACAGATGTAAACCATCTCCTCCTCTTCTATGGGTCTGAGGTTTTCAACATACCTCAGCCATCTCCTTAACAGCCTATGCTGTCCTTTGAGCATCAACTCCCTGACTGGCCATTTCACTTTTGGCGTCTTCATGGGCCATTCATATACCCATCTCGGCTTTTTACTCTGCTGCATCTTTATTTCGAGCTCCTCCATCTCTCGCTTTATGTCAGCGAGTTCGTTATCCATTTCTGTTGCGCTCATCAACTCTGGCTTCTTTCATTCAACATGCTTATGGCGTTCAGTAGCCATATTTCTATGTTTATCTGCCTCACTGACAGATCTGTTGCTGTCACTCTGCATCCCTGAGTGTTCCAGCTTCATCTTTCTACCATCCTGTTGACTGTCTATGGATTATCGCCTACCTGCAAGCAATCATTATAGAGTCCTCAACAACTATGTCTTTCTTCTGCCTTCTCGCTTCACCTGCAGTATACAAGTGAATTTCTCGCTCTGATACCACTCTGAAGAAAACGGTACCACACTGACACCCACATGCCAATTGGCACGTCCACTTCCACCAGGACCTTCTTTTCCTTAGGCCCGAAGAACACAAAGGTTCTTCTGATCCCTTATCGGGAACCTTCTTTACCCACATAATGCTCTTTATGATCTCTCTGGTCGTATCAGGAAATCGGGCCTCGCACTATCGCGATTCCTACACTCACGATATCGGGTCTTGCAATCCCCGAATCCTGATGAGATATTCACCCCGTGCCCCTAGCTTCTGTCGGGACTATCCCTGTCGAGAAATCGCCACTTGCGAGGTCTTGAATCACTCACCTCACAAATCCCCGACTCCCGATGGTTCAGTCAACGCTGACCTTTTCCCACTTGATCGGGACCTTGGCTCTCTCACAACTTCGCTATTCTCGACTCCTAGAACTTGGTTCTCCAGCTTCCGAGTCCCGATGTGCCGAGACGCCGGTATCCTCCTGTCGCGCTCTCTCAACCTCACGTCCTCACCTCTTTGAATGCAATTTCTTACAGCTCCAAATCACGAACCCTTGAGTTTGCGATGTGCCGATGCCACTTGGAATTGGCTCATGGTGAGGGTTAACCTTCCGACACCTGTCCTCCACTACAAGCCTTGACCCTGTCGGGAAATCGCGTATCGGGATATCGCGATTCCCGTTGTCAATGTACACGGGACTTTCAATTCCCCGAACCTCGACGTACGATGACACCTGTCCTCCACTAGACACGGTGAATACATGATTATCATGTATCGGGATTTTGCGACCTCTCCTGTCATGAGTTCCCCTGTCACCGAGAACCCCGAAATGCCGAACCCCGATGCACATGCGGCTCTCTACTCCACGTCACTGCTCCTCTTTGTCACGCTATCGGGTATCGCTAAATCGCGATTTCTAATGCAATGATTCCGTTGTAGGTGGAAACCCCGAATCTCCGATGGGTTGAACCCCGATGACCTTCCTGGCTCCTTCTCGGTTTGTTGGGCTTTAAACCTTGCGCAACTTTCTCGAGATCTAATGGTCGACGAGATTTAGCAACTTTCTTCTGCGACTCCTAACTGTCGATTCCTTCTCCTTGAGGATTTCTTGAGAGTGGCTAAGTGTTCCTCCTCAGCACTGGCCCTTAAACGTTTGTGCTTGAAACTCCTTCCTAAAACATTTCACGGCACCCTTCCTGTGCTCTCCTTTTATGATGAAACGAAGGTGCTATACCTCTTGAGATTTTCACTTTGACTCCTTCAGAGGGATTTTCTTACGTTCCTCGCAGCAATCATTCAACAGCTCCTAAGTGTTGAATCCTTCCTGAGTACCTTCATGCCTTCTCCCCAGGCTTGGAAGAAATTCAATTTCCCTCAAAGACCTCGGCCTTTGTCTTCTATTCCTCCTGCGAACTCCTCAATCTGAGTTTCACTGGGCACCTTTCTTCCGTGACTTGGGAGAATTTCAAATTCTCCAAGGCCTCAGCCCTTGCTGGCTTCTCCTCTCTATGAGCT
>JASDQU010378838.1:0-11271 GCA_032191745.1 Picea mariana | reverse complement strand
AGGTTGTAGGTTGTTCACCATGCACTAGAAGGATAGAGACAACATTGGGTAAATATACAGAGATCAAACAAAGTATGCAGTGCAAATACAAGGATGTAGCATATGGTTAACACAAAAATTGGACACACCAACTCACCAAAAAACTTACTATTCCGGTGACCAAGCAATTAACAATAGTTTTCTCAATTTGGAACCATTCTGGCAAAGACAACTTGAGTAAACTTAGTATATTAGATCTTTCAGTTAAGTTAGAGCCTAACCATATTTTAAGAGAAAACTAATGTTTGAACACTCTCACACACAAGCTATACAATCTTTTGAGAGAATAATCCTTCGAACATCTTCACATGCAACTACAATAAGCAAAAAAAAAGGAGAAAAAAGGTCCACCCAGAAAACTACATCCAAGGAAGTTGATACATGACATCCAAGTCTTTGTCTCTACTATGTGCTAATCTTTTTTCACCCATATCTCTTGCCTTTCACTCCCAATCTTATTTTCGATCTTTCATTTTTCTCAACCTTATTCCAGTTTTCATTCGCTATTTCCATAGATGTGATTTCATCTTTAACAATTGTGCTTTAATAGAAATTATTATGTGAAGTAACAAGTTTTTAATTTTGTTGTAAAAACAAAGAGAATAACAATCATCTCAGAGAAGCCACTATAAGAATCCAAAATCATTACTAAACAACGAAAAATACTAAAACCTAAAGAAAATGATAACATACCTTGACCACATTTTATTTCCCTAAATTCCAAAAGGTAGTTACTCTAGAGATGTGTCCAGAATATGGTCTTGCAAAAGCTGGCATATTGGGAATGGGGGTAGAAAATGTGCAAATTCGTCTAGTAAACCTTGATGATCATAAAATGGTGCTTCCACCTACAAATAAACAAATGGAATGAGATTCTCTTGTAGAATAGCATAGCTTAAGAGTGTCAAGGGGTCTAGTCTGAGTGGTCGTGAGGAGAATTGTGGGGGGAAAGGGTTCAAATACCACTTTGTGACATGTTTCTCTTAGTGATCCAATATTGTTTATTATAATTAATATCATGATATTGTAGGCCTTGAGCCTCTGCAAAATACAATTTACCATGGGTACCATCCTCAGAATGAAGGGAAGTGCCCAATGGGTTTCCTCGGGATGTATATTCCAAGTTAAAAAAAATAATAGCGTAAGAGAACCAGAACAAAATAAGAACAAATGAGTTCCCATTTTTGCAAACAATAGAAAGTACCTGTCCATATACTTCATTGGTTGATTGTTCCCATTTCCAATACATATTTATTATATCCAAAAAGGTTTTGTAAACTAGTTCATCATTTTTCATCAATTTGTCTGCTCAAAATTTCGATCACCATCCTGAAATAGCATGTATATTAGCATGAACACCTTCAATGCCACTATCCAACTATCATGTGTTTCATTGATCCTCTTGGATATATTGTGGACAAAGGCACAAGGTTGGCCATTCTGGAAATAACCAACAATGATTGTATTTTATATCACAACATCTTGTTTAGGAATTATTTCAAACACTTGGCATGCATTCTCTAGACTCCTTCACTTGGCATACATTGAGGTGTGAGCAATACCCAAAATAAAATTATATTCAAAACCCCTTGGGATGATATCTTTGTGAATCTTCATTCCTGTTTGAAGATCTGATAGGCTACCAAATGCATTAATAACATAAATATTACCAACATGTCAGGGTTTATTCCTATGTATTGCATTTGATAATACATGTTTAACACTTTTTCCTAGAAGTTGTTTTTTACATAACCTTTGATCTAGATATAGATGTGGGTTTTCCAACTAAGGAGAGGATTTAAATTGGATTTTTTTAGGGGTTTCAGCTTTATGGAATAAGACCTTGCAAAGGGGATCTTTGTCCCACGGGATTCATAAGGGTGCCATTATGGGGTTTTCCATTCTACGGATGGTATTGGTTTGTTTTCAATGGGTTGAGGATGATAACATTCATATTCAACACTATAAGAAGCATTTACAACTAGTGATCTCTCCTTTTGAATTTCCCCAACCAGCTAATGAAACCAACATAAATCGATCGGTGGTAGCCAATTAGGGGTAGGACATTGATCTAGGTATTTCGTTATGAATGGTTTTCCATCAATAGCCATAGTACTATGAATTCCACCCAAATATATCAACGATCAAGAAATGAAAATATTGTTCTTTGAATTTCACTCAAATATCTGAGTAAACATACCAAATCAAATTCAAGTGTTGTAGTTGTGGTCTATTGATTTTGTCTTGCACATAGCAAAGGGAATGGTTGTCCATCATTCACATGGATGGGAACTTAAGGAATTAAAGAAAACTAGTTACTAAAGAAGCATGTGAACGCTCTATGTGCATCTATCCTTCTTCAAAAGGGTGGTATAACTTCCAGACTTCTTTTTTCTAAGAAATTTATAAAACAAATTTCACGCTTTGGCTTCAAGTGATCATGTGATATCTCTCTCCATGGACTAAGTTCTCATCCCACTTTAATGAATTTTTTCCACCTTGAAGTTACCATGGGCCACAGAGATGTAGGGGTGAAATTTATGGAAATACGTGGTGCATGATTGGTTTTATGGGGTGGGGGTTTTGTTTTATAAATAATGTAATCAATGGTAGGGTTTATGTCACCATATTTAGTGCCTAAATGGTATTCTTGTTCTAAAATTGTAATTGTAATGTTTTATAATGTCCTTTGGATCTAAAATTTTAAATATAATTTGATGTATGTTAATGTTACATGACTCTATTTTGAAAGGGCCCATGGTTTATGGAAAAAGAAAGATTATTAATGAAATATTAGAAAATTGAACACATGTCATTTCAATTAATTGGTGGTAGTGGCCATCGACAAAAATACTATTAATTCACATTCATGTAGTTTTTATCTAGTCATATTTTTTATCCCTCGACTAATTTTTTCATTTAAGTTGGTCATTTTTAGTTGTCACTTAAAATTGCTCAAATTTGGTAGTATTTAACTTTAAAAAAAAAATTAGTGACTAATGTTTTTGGTCACGTAGTCACTAACTACCCATTTTTTACTAGTGTCAAAACCAACCTCCTACTCAAAATTCCCCACCTATTTCCAATGTTGTGGTCATGTGCCATTGTAGTTTTTGTTATCAAAATGATATCCCTGAAGAATGTGTCTCCTACTAAAGGAATGTCCACAAAAATAAAAAAGAAACTTTCATTCTCCCGTAAAAAAGAAAAGGAAGAATATTTGTGATGATATGAATATGTTGTGAGAAACACAACAACCCACTAAAACTCTCAAGTTTTAGTGGGTACCCATGCTACCAAAATTTTGCAAGGCACTACTCTTTACTTACCTAGATAGTTATTTACTTATGAGATTGATGTTTGTATGCAGTTTTCAAAGCCAATTTGATGCAAAGTCTATTAGTGGTACTCAATTCCATCATACAAGACCCTTTCTGCATGTCCCCACAAGCCTTAAACCTCTTTTCGAAACTAAATCACTCACAATGACAAAGTCTCAAATCCCTATCCATATGACCTTGATGATGTATCATTGACACTTTTCCTCCTACATTCCATTGTTTCTTAAATACAAAATTTTCTAACATAATGACGCCTTTACAACGTCGTTGACGACGAATCACTGTGGAAAGAATTCCTTCGTGGGTTACCCCTTAGATCCGACGAATATATTCATACTTTGATGAGCCACATCACTGCATAAATGGAAAACTGAGATTGGTTTCCAAATTTACAGAGGATAAAATAATGTACTATGTTCCAACTCGGCCCCGACCTTTTCGTTGCATCAAAATATAAACTTTATATGACTACCTTAGAAAATCATACTCATATGTGGCAATCTCCCATTGGCTTACTCTTTTCGGAGAAACATTTTTGTTGTCAAGAAACATAATATGTATAATTTTACTCTCCATGTGAAACATGTCAATGTCGATATGACTTAAAATAAATCATCGACGATCCAACCTTGATACCATTCAATGGTCCATATCAATATATCTCCCAACGACAACATTGTGGCCCCTAAAATTTAATCGTTTCCCTGACCTTACGATACATAAGAAATTTTAACATGACATCATAAAATGAAAGGGATAGGTTTACCCTAAGTGGTTGAATCATAAGTTCATGTAAGCTCGTCACCCATCATCACCCCTTAGCACATTCTTTGAGAATAATTACTTATGTAAATACATCATCGTTGGAAGATTGTCTCGCATTCCTTACCAACCAAGCTTGTGTTTTTACAAACTCTCGATGATGGTATCCTCGAACTCCTCTACTTATCGACTCTACATCCCCGATGATACAAAAATGACCATGAAAACTGAGCTATCCACAAGAAACGTTTATGGAATATCGTACAACTCTAACCAAGTAAAAGTTGTAACACATTACACATTAATTGCACATGCTTTCGGGAAATTTGGGAAAGATTATAACCCTGTCAAGACATAATCGACCTCACTTTGTATGTAATATCGCTAAAAATCATAAATTTGTTGTTGCAAGAGTCAGGTAAATTGTGTTGTGAGCTTTATTATTCATATTAACAACTGACAAATTGTCTCGAATGAAAATCAGAAAGGAAAAAAATCAAATAGTTTTTGCACCTACTCTTGTTCCAAGACAAGACTCTTTCAATATTTCTAACACAAGTAGCCATGCCAGAAGAGAGCATTATCCCGGTTACTATGATATTTACGACATGTACCAGAATGAAAATTTTCTACCTGGCGAAGAAGACATTGAAGAGTATAGCAATGTATAAAAAAGTGGCATCCACATTGTAGTTGCTCATCCAAAACGTTTTCCTTACAACAATGCTAAAATATGGTGTTTCAAGCACCTGCAAAAGGAAGCTGGGATGATAGTTAACACTTCATATTTTTTGATCACGTCTCTCATGGAAAAAGACATCAGGATTCGAAACAGAACCATGTAACCTACTCTTGCACTGGATGAATCATTCTTGGAAAAATTCAGGGTTGATCACAAGGATTTTGAAACTCTAATGGAGGATTGGTTCATAAACAAAGATTGTCTAGTAAAGAAAGGAGAGAGATATGCTCCAGCACAGTACCTAAAATACCTATACAGAATCCTAAACACAATTATTTGCAAGCTCTATGGTGAGGAGACCAGCACCCACTTCAGGATGGAATGGTTTTTGATGGCCTACATAGTGGCTAAGACTAGAAAATTATTTAATTGGGCTAATATATTATCATTCAACATTGAAATCGAGTTCGGGAGAATCAAGGTATGAAAAACCCTGTCTTTTATATGATATCCTACCTTATAAATGCAATTTGCATAGCTCATGGATTTTTTGCTTTCAAATGGACTTGGAGTCCAGAACAAAGCTCAATCCATGTTTATTGCACTCAATTATGGGAGTTTAACTACAAAGAACACATTTATGATCTACATGATTACTTCCTTTCCCCCCTACACAAATCATCTTCAGCTTTCACCCACACAGGATATCCCCGGGATTTATTAAAGCCCTGAGAGAAATTGGGGAATGGTACATGAAGAAATATTATACCTATGTGAGTATATTTGGGGCCATATTACCAACAATTTTTTTTCCTAAATAAATCCTTGATAAATTTTTGGCAAGAGAGATAGCATACCCTATAGAAGAAAAGGGATCTATTGCCTACTTGTCGAAGAAAAATAAAATATATTGGCCCATTTTCGCTCTCCACATAGGCCAATATTCTTCGTGGAATAAAAAACAAGTTGAAAAGGAGGTCAAGACCCTAAAGGAAATATGTCATGTATTGGAAACTAGACAAGGAATGATCCTGAAAATGTGGTATATGACCATGTAAGGGCTGTCAAATTAGCACCACAAGTTTTGCATAAAACAAATTTTGCAAAAGTTGTCTTTCAGGTAGCCTTGTATTAAAAAAAAGTGTTAGACAAACTCTCTAATGAACAAGCCAAAGAGAAACTTCAGAAAGAGGAAGACGAATATAGGGTCTTGAAAACAGAGCAATTCAGATCCCTACTCTAGCAAGACAAGGAAATATTGTAATTTAAAGAACATGAAAAGAAACAAAAGGAGGAAAAATTAGCAAGAAACGTTGAGGCCAAAGAAAAATAACAACAGAGAAAGAAGGCATAGGCTGAGAAAAAATAAGCCAAATTAAAAAATAAAAAGGATGAGAAGCCATTTTTAGAGGGAAATCATGGATAAAATTCAACCAATACAGATGCTACAATGAATCTAACCAAAACTTATACAAAGCTTGAGAAGAAGAAAATGATAGATGCAAGACAACCAACATTGGTTGCTCAAGAAGAAGAAAGGAAAAAGAAAGAAGATGAAGAGAAAATAAATGCTTCCAAATCCTAGGAGGAGGGGCTAGAGAGAAATAACACATTTCTGGAAACTAACACTATTACAAGTATGGTCACAATTCCATTGGAAGAATGTACTCCCTTGGAAGTTATTCTAGGTAGTCTTTCGATCACATTTGGAGGACTTGGAATTGAAGGTGTAGTTGTTGTTGTAGGTGACTACTACTACAATCACAAAATCAAGTTCATTGAAAAGAGGAAAACCAAGAGGAAAATAGAAGGAACATATAAAATTCATGGAACATCTGAGTGAATTATTAAGTGGAAAGAAAGGAGATATCTCAAAGATAGCGCAATACAAGCAACATCACCACTCAATTCCTTTGTCAGTGCGAATGTTATGTCAGTCTATGAAGTTTTAGAAGCCCTTGATATAGAAAAATCAAGAATAGTTGAACTAGAACCTTCCTTTGACACAATCAAGGAAAATGTAACCAATGAGTTCAAAAAAGAAGCCATGACAATAGAATACTTGCACAAAGAATAAATAGAGAAGAAATTGTGACTTCAAGAAAAGGAATTAAAAGCATAATATAAGAAGAAGGTTGATATAAAACAAAAGATGAACCAAGAAGAAATAGAAAAACTTAAAGTCACACACACTCAAGAAGTTGCAAGGCTCAAAGATGAACAATTAGAAATTAATACATATAATGAAAGGATCGAAGGACAAGGATGGAAATTGAAACAAGACAACTATCTTCTAGAAAAGGTTGTGGAAGAAAACAAAAAGGGAAATGTCATCTTAGAAATAATCAAGAAAAAAGCCACAATAGCCAATGAAGAACTCAGATATATATAGAGGAAATGTTTTTTCATGTTGGACAAGATAAAAACGAACAAGTCTGACCAACTCAATCTCAACTTACAGATGGAAAGTATACAAGAGAAGTACCATGAAGCTCAAAATGTATATAACAAAGTCATGGAATGGAAAGATTCCTACCAAAACCCATAGAACAATTTTCCAATGTACATGGAGAAAGAGAGGATCAAATACCATAGACTCCTCATCGTGGGAATTTCAATTATGAAATATATCAAAGGCACCAAAGAACAAGCTAGTGAAATATGAAAGAGATTATGGGGAAAATCAAATTTCCTTCTTGAAAAATCCAAACTCGACCCTCTGGTAGACTCTGAGAAAGCATATTCGTCCCAAACCATGATAGAAGACGTGGAAAAGAGAAGAAATATGAGAATGAGATATATTGTATCAATTGATGAATTTGATACAAAATTCTTGGAGACTAAGCTAATACGGCCACTCAAACTAATTTCATCAATTGAAGACTTCATACAACAAATAGAGGAAAGTTTATGGGAATAAGTCATAAGTCTAATCTGTGAAAGTGAAATAGACCTCAAAAATATTTAGTTAAACAGATTAGAGGATATACTCGAGGACTTCAAACTATGGAAAAGCTTCATCGACAAAATGCAACTGCAAAAACCCACTTGATTATTGTAACCGAACTTTGCACTATGATCATTTTTTTGTAATTATTGTAATATCTAAATCATGAAAGAAAATTGAAGCATCGTAATTGTCCACTGACAATTTGACATTTACAATAAATGAAAAATCCTCTCTTCATATTCTATAAAAGAGATGAAAGTAATGGGTTAAGGATTTTTTGCGCTTTAGGGGTCAGATGGTACTATTACTTCTAGTTTAATAAAGAGCAGCAAGCATTTGTTTGAGACGTGTGGTTTTGGTGAATGTATTTCAGACTTTTCTTAATGCATTTTCTATTTATTTGAGCTTTGTAAGTTTTATGATATGAACTACTTATGTAATTATCTTGTATGCTTGTATTATCATGTGTTTCTCTTATTAAATACAATCATATTGTTGTCAAAACAGGATGCAATTACTTGTAAATGTGTTTAACGACATTATTGATTTCATTTATCATCTCAATGTACAAATTCTTTCTAATTCAGAAGATATTATTTTTAACTATATTTAATCTTTATTAGTCTGCTTCTGATTAGGATAGGTTTAGTTTAGTTTAGAATTTTATTTTAGAATAGTTGTAGGTAGCATCATTTTAGTTTAGTTTTAAGTTTTAACTCATATGAGAACCTTCATTTTTCCAATTCATGTTTAGATAATAAATTGTGGAGGAAACCAGGCCAATATATTGGTTGGAAACACTACCCCAAATGAGAGTGAGTCTAATTGGAACTTTCCATTGAGTGTTATCCCTTACCTGCTTGATCGAGTCTTCTAGAACCGTCAAGATAAATGGCACTAGGAGGGCCATAGAACTGAATGGATGATAAGAAAACCCAAATCCCTACCCATATTATTCCTCTTATTAATACGATTCAAGCTAGTACTTCACATTCACTCAATACCTCGTACATTTGACATCCTCGGTTATATTATATAAATACTCCTGCTCAAACTCTACTCAAAGAGGCTTCACCTATTCAGAACATTTATATCCAAACCATTAGAGCTTCTCTCGTGGAGAGATCCAAACCATAATAAGAGAATCTTGTGAATGTGTGTTGACCTGACAGTGGGGTAGACGAACTGATCAAATCCCTATCAACTACTCGGTATCTAAAGGCCACACAAATCCCCTAAGAATAGATCATTTTTCTGAAGATCCTTATGTACTACAGGAGAACACAATTGTCAGAACTCCTCAATACCTCATGTCACAAGCCTATAAACTTGAACATTTATTTCTCACTTTTGGGGGTGGTGCTCCACTATAATTTCCTAAATCTCCACCTCAAACCCCTAGGAGTGAACCCGAGGACAATTATGAAGGAGAACGTTAATTTGAAAGTGAATCACAATCAGAGGAATAGCTACGGATAGTTTTATACAACCTGCAACCCATGGAGGGGAATAATCAAAATATACCATCGTACCATCCTTATCTCAATCCTAATGTTGTGGAAGTACACAAAGTACTCCATGACATGCCTAAACATCCCGACAAGTTTCTATCAAAATTTGATCCTGATAGAAAAGATTATGCAAAAAAGCACATAAGTAAATTCTTGCTTGCGGTCAGATTTATGAATGTTTGATATGTAGACTTTGTCTGTAATTTGTTTCCTTTCTCTTTCAACAATAAATATTCTATGTGGTTATTTTCTCTAGAGGAAGCTCCTATCACTAGTTGAAGGATTTTTGAGACTGTCTTTTCTCGAAAAAATTGGAGAAGACAAAACTCCAGGAACATTATTTCTTGATCTTTAAAGGATTAAAATGGACCCTAAAGAAAAAATTAAATGTTTCAATCAATGTTTCCTCACCCTAATAAAAAACATCCCACGAGCTTACAAGCTCGCCGAGGACATTTCTATCGAGTTTTATACTTCGGCTCTTCCTATGTCCATGTCCATGTTTGTAAAAAATGCTGAGAAAACCTCCCTTGAAGAAATTTTTAAAGAAGCCCTCAAAGTGAAGAAGAACATGTTGAGTCTAAAGGGTAACTCAGGGTTTGAACCCTCAAAAGACAGTTAATTCTAAAAATAAATCCTTTGTTTCCAAACCCTCTGAAAAGAAGAAAGATATTGATTCCACAGACATGGAAACGCTTTAGTGAATTGTTAAGAAACTATCCAAAAAAATAATTGATATTAAAAAGAGTAGTGGAGAAGGTTCTTCTAACACTAAGAATTTGTTTTAAGTTTCGTCCTAAGAAATATAAGAGTACCCCTCCCACCAAAAATATTGCTATGTCTCCTTCAGATGGAATTAATGTAGAAGATATTTCTCGGGATCTTCAAGCTTGGGCGACATAAAATATGACTGAAACTGATAATGAAGAATATGGAAAGCTTGATCATCAAGAACCATCTCAGGATAGTTAGGAGTCAGAAGAACATTAAGTTAACTATTTTTGGGATATTTCTTTTGGACTAGGAGAAGAGGAAGATATAGAGGAAATATACATGCCCCAAAATGTTGTGACCACTTGGAGTGTTGGTAAATATTCCTCCCCTGACATGCCTACTCCCTCTAATCCACCCAAAATAACATCCCATACCTAGAAAATCATTAAAAGGACTTCCCAGTGTTCCTTCATCTCCCTCATTAAAATTGGAATATGATTTCATGGAATATTTGAAGAGAACCAAAGAAAATATTGCTTTGTTTAAGCTAATGAAAATTCCTCAGATTCAAAATAGCTTTATCAAGACTCTACAAGGTGATACTGTGAAAAACACCAATGAAGTTAATGTGGGGAAAATAAATGAGACAAATAAAACTAGTCCATCTACTAATAATGCAACATCCCAAATACAAGTAGTTGTTAATGCATCTTTAAATGGACGGAGATCAAGGTCAAATACTCCTCCATTCTTATTCACCTTTGAGTTTTTCAATAGAAATGTACATAATTGCATGGTAGACTCTGGTGCCTCTTCCAATGTAATGCCTCTAAAAGTATGTGAGAAACTCAATGTCAAACCTGGAAGCTCTAATATTCAAATTATTCAGCTAGATAGAACCTGAGTCAAAGTAATTGGTGAATTAAACAATTTTTTAATAAGGATGTCTACTAACCCCAAAATTCATCATTATTGTAGTAGACATATCTAACAATTATGGAATGATTTTCAGAAAGGATTGGTCTGCTACTCTTAATGGATATCTTACCACTGATTGGTCACATTTGTGGCTACCCTATAATGGAAAACTCAATCATATCATAACTAATAGATAAATATATATGAAACATGTAGTTACCAATTTGAATGACCCTAATGAGCATGTCGTGTTTGTTGATACTGAGAGGGGGGTGAATCAGTATCAAGTACAATTTAAAACCTTTTTCAACTTATACTTAAACCATTCAACTATATCCAATGAGAAATGAACAA
>JASDQU010378837.1:0-11271 GCA_032191745.1 Picea mariana | reverse complement strand
ATGCGGAAATCAAGTATTTCCGCAGGATAGTATATATGTAGCCTGCGTACTATTTCCAAAAATGTGATTTTGAGAAAATGACAAGTGTAACTTTCTTCATGAAAATGATCTAAATGAAGAGTTAGATCTTCCATCACCCTGTCATTATCATGTCATCATCTCGATAACCAAAAATCTGGATAACACTAGGGAGTGTGGAAGATCCATTGTTTGTCATGGTTTCATGTCCTTACGCGGTTTTGGATTGACGATGATGTCCAAACATCCTCTTCACACCATATGAGCCACTAGATGATAAAGGTAATATTAATGTTTTGTTTAAATTAGTATAGTTTCATTTTATTGTCTTACTTAATTAGAACAAAATTAATTCTAACACGTTCTTTAACTTGTTTTATTAAATTGTTTAATGAATTAATTTTGTAATTATTGCTCTGTACTATATATTTTGCAGATATTGGCACTTTCATTGGGGATTTACCTCCTCCCCTAGCAGATGACGATAAGGCGATGATGCATGAGGTTGTGGTGGGTCAGGGTCCTTAGGTGAAGATAGTAGATGACATGTGTCATAGTCCCAATACCATATTCAAGTTGGAGTTGGTTGACCGACTCTCTGCACTTTTGACTGAGGTGAGAGTCCGCCCTACCCTGATGCGAGACATCAGGGCATATTGTATGCTCTTGGATATTTGGAGGGAGATTTCATGTGATTTTATGCCTCTTATGCATCATATCATTTGATCTTCCAAGATACTAGAAATGAGGGGGGATCCTAATTATATTCACATATCTTATTCTAGTACGACCCATTCGTCTAGTGCCCCATCGATTGATGAGGGTGGTCATGATAATATTTCTCCACATCCTCCTCATACTCATCCTCCTCCACCTCACCCAGATCATGAGAAGGAAACACATATTATTCCTCCTCCTCTTTCACCTCACCTAGATGATCATAGCATACATATTCCTCATTCTGCTCTTTCACCTCACCTAGATGAGCAGGCAAGACCTATTCATCATCCATCATCTTCCACTATACCAAGCCTCCACTACTTTTGTAGATATGTAGATTATCCCACTGGCTCGACCAGATATGTTATAGAAGTTAGTTGACTTCTCCATGATATATATATATATATATATATATATATATATATATATGTTTTTTTATTTCTATTGATCATGTGTATGATGTACTTAATTTATATGTTGATGTTGATGTGTATATCGTTAGGTCCTGTTAGATATGTTTGTTAAATGTGCTTGATAGATGTGCATTTTTCTAGTTGATCACGATGATATACTTAATTAATTTATATGTTGATGTTGATGTGTACATTTTTAGGTCATGTTAGATATGTTTAATGTTAAATGTCCTTGATATATGTGTATGCTAAATGATGCTTGTTAGATGTGTGTGATGATGATGCTATAAAATACTTGTCTTTTGTTAGATGTGACCATAATGATGATGCCCTGTTAAATTATTAGATATGTGTGCTAGCTAATTAATGGTGTTTATATGTGCTAGAGGTATACATAATTATATGATCTTATTTAGTGAATATAAATGGGTATTTTAGATGTTGTTTATGTTTGTTATAAGATGGTTATCACCATCATGTTTATATAAATTACAAAGTTAAATATGGTTGAAACTATAATTATAAAATTGAGACTATAATTGGATAGATAGTTCATTATACATATTTATTCTAACTATTTTTTTTTGCCAAACACAAATTACATATGAATAAATATTATTTTCCATTGTACTAATTACTCTTTTTTAATAGACTCTTCTCCACTAAAATTTTTTATTATAAAAAGTTATGATCTCCAGTGACAAGAATTCTATTGGCTTTAAAATTTTGTGGATGCAAATCTTCGTATTGTTATTTTTGTCATTATTTCGTAAGTTGATTGCTATCAAAATTTTAAATTACTTCATTAATTGTGGTTTTACTCAACATTGGGGGCACAATTTTATAAATATTTTCAAAATAAATGATAAAAGTATGTAAACTAACAAACATTACTTTAGTTAAAAACCAAATTATCACAAAATTATGTTATAAATTTAATTTTTTAATTATAAACCATATTATTTTTGTTAATCTTACTTTTAAATCTACAAAATAAATGAACATAAACTCATTTTTTGAATCATTATATTAACATATCCTCAAAAATGTTGTACTATTAAACATGTATATCACCCATATTATTACATCTAATTATATCAACATAAAAAGTAGAATTTCATATCCCATTAAAAGTTCAACTGGACATTTAACATTTTTTCAAGATTTCACAATTGGACATACTTAAAAAAGATGAAACATTTTTAAATATATGCAACGACATATAAATATGTTCAAATAACAATCGTTCCATGCAATCGCAAATAATTTGAAAGACAAACACATTACACATCAAATTGACTATTAACCAACTAAAATTGTTCAAAGATTTGTTATAATTAACTTAAGATTTTCTCTATTAGAAGATGAATACAAAACAATATAATGAGCGAAATAAAGAATATATAAAAAAGATACAACAAAAATATTGATGATGATGATGATGATTAAAGTCCACTAAGAATGGATTGGTCTATCGGACCTTAAGAGGGTAAGTGATTACTTGTGATTCTTTAGAATTTTGTTTCTGTGCTCGAAAAGCATTAAGAGAAGCTTTCCAAGATCACCATAATTTTGTTGAGTTAAGAGGTTAGGAAGGTTGGTAGTGTGATAAATATTTTGAAAATGAGATCTAATATGGGTACAGGCTGGACAAACTAAGAGAAAGTGCTTTTCATCTTCAACCTTCTTAGTGTCACAAAGGTGACACACTCTTTCATCCCATGTCATTTTAGGAATTGACCAACACCTAGTTTCATTATGGAGCTCGTGAGAATTTGTTCTTATCTTAGCAATGCTTATTTTTTTCCTTGCACTTGGAAAAACAGATAGATAATTTTGATCTTCTAGATTAGGGTTGATTACATCTTTATAATACCTTAATTTTCTTTTTTCCTCTAACTCTTTATCACACCACATTTTCTCCTTAAATTTTGATTTGACTTTTCTTTAATAGTATCTTTATTCTGCAAAATGGTTTCTTCCATGATTCCCCAATAGCTTAGCCAAGACCGAGCGTCTTTATGCCATCCTCGCTTGAGTCGATGGTGGTTATGACTTGATTTTGAAGCAATTTTAGGTAGCCTCTTGTCTTCCATGTTGTTTAACTTGTTCTTATACATTAGGTATCTAGTCATAGCCATTCTCTCAATGGAGGAGAGGCTTGTTTCTAAGAGGAGGATGGGATAGGGTGTATTTCCTTTAATTTTGAGATTATAGGTTATAAAATTATTTTTTATTTTCTCTATCTTTCTCAAGGATTCACGAGAGACATTAGAGCCCCAGACTTCACATCCATACAGAATAACAGGTGTAAAAAGATTCTCAAAGAGGAGTTTCTTCTTCTCCCAACTTCAAAGATCAGCTGATTTACAATTGTTTCCAAGCCCATAATAAGCTTTACATCCCCCAATAATCCTTTTCTCAATGCTATAATTCCAATTGAGCTTGTGGTGAATATCAATTCCAAGATATTTGTATGAATTCACTTCCTCCAAGTTGTTGTTGTCATATACAAAGGTATCATAAGGGATCTTATTGGATTTAATAATCATGACCTTAGTCTTATCAGTATTAGCATTCATACCCATATTGGAGCAAAAATCCTTGAGGATTCTTAGTTGGTTTTCAAGATCATGGGGACTCCTCGCCATAAGAATCATATGATCGACATAAAGAAGAATATTGATGACTATACCAATGAGAATAGGTCCGACACAACCTGCTTTTTCCAAGCATTCTTCTAACTTGTCAATGTATATGCCAAAAAGGGTAGGGGACAAGGGACAACCTTGTTTGACTTTGATATTGCAGTTCATCTATTTTGACCAGCCCTCAGTGTTTTTAGACTTAGAAATAACATTATCGTACATCCTTATTGAAGCAGCCCTCAGGTCGAGAGGCACTTTTATCTCTTCCAACCTATTCCAAATGTTTTTCCTAGGAACCATGTCAAAAGCTTTTCTAAAGTCAATAAAATAACAAAAAAAAATGGTTTTAGTATTGCAGAACTCCTCTGCAATGATCCTAAAGGTAATAATATGGTCCAAAGTTGAATGATATCTCCTAAACTTGGCCTAGCCTTTAGCTCTTTTATTGTGAATTTCTATCCAAATGCTAATCTTTTTTTCCAAAATAATTCCATAAAGCTTGGCTAAAATCGGGCTAATCATAATGGTCCTATAATTAGAGGGAATGTTTCTATCCCCATTTTTAAAAATAGGAACAATGAGGCTTTGTGTCTAGAGTTTAGGGAAGCCTTGCTTGACTGCTAAATTGAAGATCTTGTGTATGTGAGGGATAAGGATTGGCCCTCCGATTTTAAAAATTTCGGCTTGGTAGCCTTCAAGGTCCTTAGCTTTCCCATTTATCATCACCCTCATTATCTTCCTCTCTTGGCATGATAACATAGTTGTTCTCAAAAATATGTTTTGAACTAGGTTCATGTCTTAATACAAACCACCAATCCCTATCTAACACATATGGGTTAAAAAACACTCAGTTTCAGTGTTTTAGGAAAACATAATTCTCCTTAGATTCATCCCACACATTTTTAAAGTTGATACATATCATCCCACTTTCCCAATATTCCTTTACATTATTCCGATCAAAGTTGTCCCACCACTTGCACATAAAAATAATAGATTGGAAAGAATATAAGTCCACTCGAATGATCTCTTGTATATTTCCAATGTAATTTAACTTCCCCCGTATGGTGTTTTGATCACGATGGATAGCATGAATAGATTTGTCAAACTCGACTTCCACTCCAAATTCTTGTGTCATGTGTCCATCATCAACATCCTCTATGAAAAAATGGTGTCCATATTACCACATAGATGGGAACAAATGAATCTATGAAAAAGTGAACCAATCATAGTGTCAATATGTGCCTAATAACCCAACCATTAAAATATAAATAATATAGATGTACTTACAATTATAATGTGCATTACGAAGTTAAAAATTATGTACACAAAATCATTATTACCGAGTTGTTTCAACCAATCCCTAAGTTTAGTGCATCCTCTTCTTCATGTGGATATCGACCTGATGCACCATATTTCTCTCAGACTTGGTCAACAACCCAGTGGTTGGGGCATATTATTGGTATATTTTCTTTTAAATGATCAAGATAAGGCATGCTTCTACCATTCAACCATTTGAATTTATTTTTTCACTTTCCCATTTCCTCCTCTTCTATTCATACAATACGACCCATAATTGTTTTGCCTCCAAATTGTAAAGAATGAATTTATTGATGGAATCAATTTGTAAATTCGTTGATGTATTCATGAAATCAAACCAACATATAGTACATATGAGATCATGAAAATATACATTATGAAATTCATTGTGAATAGTTAGTGTGTAGAAATTTGACAAATGATAAGTCACTTACTATTTATCAAGCACATTTTTCCATTTGTTTGGAGAAGATACCCTTCTCTTTTGTCTTCATCCCTTTCGTAGTTCCAAATCACTGCACCTGGTGTGTTGTCAATTCGCTTGATGTACTCACTGGCATAATAGAAAAACTCATACGATATGTACCACTCTTCCATAGACCCCTCGGGTTTTCCCATTTGACGAACAAATCCTTTCAATTTCTTCATGCACCTCTCTAAAAAAAAATCCAACGACAGGATACCACCCTGACTATTTCAACATCATCTACTAGGTGAATTAGAAGATGGACATGCAAGTCCATGAAACTCGTTGGTAGTTCCTTCTCAAACATACAAACAATCTCAGTTATATCTTGACTCCACCGTGGAATGTTATCCATATGAATATCCTTTGATGTGATCCAACATACAAATGCATATAATTTAGATATGGAATGCCTTAGGTCATGTGGGAGGTCATGGTTCACACACCCATGCACGAGCATAGGATAATGAAAATACAAAGCAAACACATAGAAAAATAATTATGTTTTATCCCATGGCATAAAAATAAAAATTACAAATAATAAAATCATATTTTTAACATACGTCATACCTTTTGAAGGTTCAATGGTCATGTGATTTCAACCCCAACAAATGGTCTTGATGAAAAATGAAGCAACATCGTAGGGAAGACCCGTATAAAGAAGGCACCTTCACACAAAATATAACTTCCTTTGCCAAAGAAAGATCTTCTTTCTTCAAAATCCATGGGACATCACCTTCTTTGATAGACGAAGATGGACCAGCCTCTCCTCTACTTTATTGTCTTGGCCAATGTTTCTTTTTAGTTTTTGAATAAATAATATGTCTCCTAATAGCCAATGTGTCACTTTTGTTCGATGATATGTGCCTCCATAAAGAAGATGAAACATTTTTAAATATATGCATGGGATCTAGTAAATGGGCAATTTTAAGATTCTCCCAATAGGGGAGCTCATAAAAGATAGATTTCCTTTTCATCCTAATGGGCAATTTCTCAACATAGGTGTCTAAGAATTCTGGATCATCAAACATAGCCTCCCCATTTGAATCGAACATTTGTGTAATATCGTTGTCCTTCTCTCTCTCATATGCTCTAAGCCATTTTTCTGGTGTCATTATTGAAAGTCTTTGGGTTGTCTTTGATTTGCCATTGAAAGTGAATGTTATTATTATATAAGGGTGTTCTTCTAGGAGGAATACCCTCAAGTAGTCATACACTGGATTTTGTAGGTGATTGGACCCAAACAATTATTACCATCACCGACCCACGATTGTGGCTGGAAGATGGAATGTCACAATTGGGAGGGTAAAGTGGTTGTCCATTTTCATCTACCAACTGCTTGCGGTATATTTCGCCTGATAAGACATTCCGATGTTTTTGAATTGGTACTGTAATATTTTCTTCATATGAACTCAATTCTAAATCAGGATCCTACAAATTTGGATACATTTTTATTCAGATTGACATGGATAAAAAACTTTTCAATGAGATAATCGAAACATAAATAAAATAAGTTAAACTTACCAGAGATGGAAAGAGAGAACTTCGTGATGGACTTTGATAAATATGGAATGGGTTGGAATTTGAAGAATTGGCCATTTGATCATATAATAAGGTTTTCTCCCTACATTTCAGTAAAATTAACAACAAATTTTCCTATACATATCTAAAAGAAATTTTGATGACCATATCACCATCTGAGTTTGAATATAGTTTTCAAACCATTTTTTAAGAATAAGGTGACATAAAACGTAAAATGTATACTAAAGTATTGTAAGTCATATGAATTCATCCTAAAAGATAATTTGAGATGAATATACGATTTTATGTGCAAATAAAAGTTGAAATAACTTTAAAAGCATCCTGGTGTGCTTATAAACCACAGATGCATTGGTGTGCATATTAATAATAAGCATCAGTGTGTTGAAAAATTAACCACACTGTGTTTCAAGATTTTGTTAATAAAAAACAATTATATGTTACCGATGTGTTAATGAATATGGATGCACCAATGCGTAAGGTAATATGGTTGGACTGACACATCTTACATAAATGCATTGTCATGCCGAAAAATAAATTTTAAAAAATGCAATTTTTTTAAACAATTAAAAAAAGAGCAGGAAGTGAATTTCATAAAGTCATTTAAATACTAAAACTCTATTCATTATTTCATTATTTTGCAAAATTTTGCAGGGGAGAGACTTGCAAGAGATATGTATAGAGGAACACTATGGAGGAACAAAATACTTTGGATCCAAAGTATTATTCAGAATATGAGAATTTGAATGGTATGGTGATTCACTCTAAACCCTTTCCATAAAAAAAATTTTAAATTAAGAAGGTATTCAATATTTTCATTATTTTTCCTAAATTTACATGAGCCAAATTTGGAAGAGAGATATATTGGGGAGCACTGTGGAGTAGAAGAATACTTTGGAACAACATAAATATTCAAAAATTCAGGATTTGAAGGGTATGGTGATTCACTCAAAACCCAATTTTTACAAACTGTATTCCTATTTGGATTTTAATTAAAAAAAAAAAAAAAATCATAATTACCTTAAACCCTTGTTTTTTTTTCTTGCGTGAAAACAAAATAGGTAGGTTCTCTATAATTATATACAAAATTAATATGGTTTAACTATATGTAAGTTTAAATAATATGTATTGGTTAGTGTGTATCATCCAGGGCCACAAAATGAGGAAGTTCGATAATATTATTTATGATCTAAGTGTAGATGAGCATAAAATATTCATGGAAAAATTGCAGAGGGATGAATCAGGGGGAAAATGAATAAAATGGAACTCATTCTGGACACAAAACTGGACAATAAGGAAGAAAAGGGTTGATAACAAAGTTTGTGAGTAATTGTTATTTCCTTATAACAACTTAAGTTTTTTTTTTTGTATATTTTAAGTTGTTTTACAACAACCATCCTTGAATGTCTTCAAACATGTGTTAACATACAAAGAAGATCCATCAAAAAAATTGATTAACATTGGGTTAACTAAGGGTTGTCAGTATATGTTAGCATATCAAAAATTAATTGTGGAATTTGTAAGTATAATCTATGTTGTTTTACTTCTATCATTTTATAATTAATGAAACAAAAATAACACTTTATATTAAATCTATGATTTATTATGGGGTATAAAACTTGCAAGAAACAAAGTATGGAACTGAGACAACAAAAGAATTGTTGAAGCAAGGCATGAAATTTGATTTTGAACATATGTGTATGATTCGTGAGTCAATTATTTCTTTGCAGGTACTTCGCTTTTCAATTTACAATCATGATTATTATTTATTTCAATTTTCATTATTCTCACCAATGTAGATAGACACATTACGGTTTATTTTTATGTTTGTAGATGGAACTTGAAGAAGAACAAGACAATTGAGGAAATCAACCAAACATTCAGCAAAATAACCCAAGGCATGAAAGTAGCTCGAGTAATAACAACAGTTCCAGTGAAGAATGATGACCAATATATTTGGATATCAATGCAAACTGCAATTGTATTTTTTTGAAGTAATTGTCTATGAAAATTAGAAATTTTTGTTTAATGTAATGGACATAGAGTCCCAATTGAAAAACAAGGGATTACCGATAAGTGTCTCATTTTGTATGACAAATACCCTCTTATTCATATAATAAAATAAGTTTTAATTTATTCTATTACATTGTCCAATGTCGTTGTGAAATGTTACATCATTGATTAAATATATGGATGAGTAAATATTATAATGAAGAGATGCAATATCTGATGATATAACAAATTAATCCAAACATCATATCCAAATTCACTAATAAAAATATAAGATATATGTAAATTTCTTGACAAATAATGGAATTAAAAAATAACAATAATTGCACTATCACGGGTCGATGTTTCTCGGTGTATTTTAATTATTAATCTCATCCACACGTTTAATATTCAAACTAAACAGTGTGCTTCATATGAAATGTGCATCAATGCTTTTATGCAATTAGTTATCAATGGTTTCAATATTTATTTAATACCACAAAATTGTATTAAAAAATTGGCCTTCTGTGCGTTAAGCTTATACGAAACACCGATGCTTTTGAGTTATTAATAAGCATCATTTCTTTAGGATTATTAATAAGCACTGGTGCATTTATGTTATTAATACACACTCGTGCTATTGTTTTATTGATAAGCACCGGGACTTGTTTGTTACTAAAAATCACTAGTGCTTTCGATTTTTAATGCACCAAGGGGGTTTTTCGAGGTAACGCACTGGTGCATATTATTTTATGTAGCATCAATTCCTTCTTATTAATAACACACCGGTGCATTATAAGCAGAAATCCCCAGTGATTAATTATTTCTCACTCCCTCGATACTTTTTAATGTTAAATCCTCGGTGCTTATAATGAAAACGCCCAGGTTCTTAAATATTTTACTGCCCCAATGCTTGTATATTTTACTGTCGTGGTGCTTGACGTTAAGTGTAAACAACATTTTTGTAGGTGTATGTACGCACCCGTGCTTTTTCCTTATACAAACACACCTATTTTTAAACATCTTCTAACACCTCCGACCACCCATATTTTTTTAGTTATAATAAAATTCCATTATAGTATCCACAAAAACATCCACTATCGAAAAAAATGTTGTAGCAAAGGTTTTTTGACAATTTTTTCCAACTTTGTAACACTAGAAACCTCCGTTATAACCTCCGCTAAAAGGTATTTTCCTTGTATTTCTCTCTCCCTATTACTCACATCTTGATCTCTGCCCCCCCACTTTTCACCTCTCTCCCATCCTCCTTGTTTTCTTCTCTATATGTTCCTTACTTCCCCCCCCTCTCTCTCTCCATAAACCCATATCTCTTTCTCTCTTCCACATACCCCTCTCTCTCTACCCTCTCCCTCTCTCTCTATCCATATATACTACTGTCTCTCTCTCTGAGACACTCTTACCCCCTCTCTCTCCCTCCACATATTTCTCTCTCTCATCCCCTATGCTCCCTCCCTCTCCCTTCCTCCTTCTATACCTTTCTTTCTCTCCTCCCCTCGCTCTCTAACCCACCTCTCTCTCTCTCTCTCTCTCTCTCTCTCTCTCTAGTAATCTCTCCCTCTTTCCTTATTCCTATAAACCCCACTCTTCCTACCCTCTCTCTCTCTCTCTTTATCCCTCTCTCCCTCTCTAGGCCATCTCAATATCTCTCCTTCCCTCCCTCATTCCCACCTCTCTCTCTCTCTCAATCTTTCTCTTTTCTAACCCTCTATCTCTCACTCCCTATCCCCCTATCTCACTCTCTCCCCCTATGTAAATATCTCTCTCAAGAGAGGAGGATATAGAGCACATGAGAGAGAGAGAGAGAGAGAGAGAAAGGGGGGGCAGAGAGAGAGGAAAATGGGAAGGGAGTTAGAGACAAAGGGAGATGAGAGAGGGAGAGGGTGGGGGAGAGAGCGGGGGGGAGGAAGGGAGAAGAGAGAGAGAGAGAGAGAGAGGAAATTGAGAGAGAGGGATAGAGGGAGAGAGAAAGAGTGATGAGCTTAGAGCGGGAGAGAGAGATGGATGGACAAAGATAGAGAGGATGAAGTGTTGTATAGATAGGGACAAGGAAAGAAGGAGAGATGGAAACAATGCTAGAGGAGAGAGAGAGGGGGGAGAGATAAATAGGCGTATAGAAGGAGGAAGGGAGAGAGGAGTAGAG
>JASDQU010378828.1:0-10270 GCA_032191745.1 Picea mariana | reverse complement strand
GGAAATAACTCCCTTAACCGAAAGGGAAGATTCTCCAAGCTAGGAGAAGGTACAGAAAAATATTCTTGAAAAAAATTATTTTTGTGACTTAAATGACTCTCCAAGATTAGGAGGGAACACTGAAAATATTATTTATCTTTGTAATTGAAAAATAGTCTAGATTGGACAGATTCTTTCATGTTCGGAAAGTGGATTGAGATTTCTGACGGACAGTGACTTCCTGTTGTGGTTAACATAGGAAGTAGTATGATTGTCGATGTATCATAGACAACGACTTCCCATTGTGGTTAACATGGGGAGTGGTCTAGGGTAGTCTCTCTTCTTGAGGGTTACTCAAGAAGACTGGCCCGCCTCGCCAGACAGTGATTTCTCATTGTGGTTAACATGAGGAATGGTTTGTTTTGGAGGTTGATACAGGACAGTCTTTTCCTCTTGTGGTTAATGGAGGAAATGGTCCAGACAGTCATTCCTTAGGGTTATACATTCTCTCCAGGGCGCACTTTGATTAGTGTAGGAGGAATGGTCCAGGGTGGGGAATGGTCCAGGCTCAGCAATCAGGGACAGACATTCCTAAGGGTTATACATTCTCTCCAGGGCACACTTTGATTAGTGTAGGAGGAATGGCCCAGGGTGGGAAATGGTCCAGGACAGTCATTCCTTAGGGTTTGTACATTCTCTCCAGGGTGCACTTTGATTAGTGTAGGAGGAATGGCCCAGGGTGGGGAATGGTCCAAACATTCCTTAGGGTTTATACATTTTGTTCAGGGTGCACTTTGATTAGTGTAGGAAGAATGGCCCAGGCTCAGAAATCAGAAACAACCATTCTTCCTTGGTTGAGAAGAATAGGGCAGATAGCCCATTGCTGATGATCTATACTGAGGGTAGATATTATTTCATATCTCACAAACGTGAGTGAAAGATTGTCCCAGATGATTCAGTTTATATCATAACATTGTTTCTATGTAGGTTGCTATCAGATGTTTGTTATGAAGATTATATGACAGTAGATGTAAAACTACTATGGTGGATATGTTCCACTATTCATGAGGCAGATATTCTTTCAGAACTCACAGATGTGAGTGAAGGATTGGCCCAAATGATTGTTTTATGGAGACTTTCTGTCTCCAGACAGTAGAGATATACTATTGTGGTGGATATGTTCCACTGTTTGTGACAATGTGTCACGGTTTGAGTAGTTGCGTACTACCTTGAATAGACACAGGTGTGTTCTATCAATTAATATTGTACCAATTGTCATAGGAGATTATCCAGTTGGATAATAATGATGGTGCTCGTGCTGCTACCAGTTGAATGGTCTGTTGTGCTCAAGACCATACCTCCCTAGGTAGGAGGGAGTGTTAATATTATGGTAGCTTCAGGAGGTATGAACCTCGATTGTGACCTATGACGAGATTAGAATACTCCGGAAGGAAGCAAAGAAGTGAAGGAAACCCTAGACAAGTTGTTGGCTGTAGAAATATATTTAATATGAATTTATTAATACCCAGAAGGAGAAGTCAGCCCCAGTTAAACTGCCCAGACTACTATAAATACAGGGCGCCAGTTCTCATTATTCTCATCTCAGCAGTTGCAGAGAGAACTGGATCTGCGCAGGTGGAGTTGCAGCTTGTGTGCAAGTTTTCTAGGAAGGTGTGCGCTAGCCTCTAGGTGGGATTATCTTATCAGCTTGGGTTCTATTATTGCTTGGTGCATTAGCCTCTCTTGGCTATTGGATTGTTGAAAAGTCTGAGAGACTACATGGTCTAAAGGCACCTCACCCCCCAAAAGAGGATTGGGATCAGCCGATGACTGCATCGACATGACCACTTTCTCAACCAATCGCTGAATAGGCTGAGAGACTACAAGGTCTAAAGGCACCTCACCCCTCAAAAGAGGAGTGGGATCAGTCGATGACTGCATCAGTGTGACCACTTTCTCAACCAATAGCAGAATAGGCTAAGAGACTACAAGGTCTAAAGGCACCTCACCCCCCAAAAGAGGAGTAGGAGCAGCCGATGAATGCATCGGCATGACCACTTTCTCAACCAATGGTTGAATAGACTGCGAGGAAACCTCAAAAGACTCAGAATCAGAAGAGCTTGCAGACAGGGACCACAATCTTTGTACCTCTGGAATGCCAGGGCACAAATGAGTAAGGTGATCTCCCTTGCAAAGATTACAAGGGAACTTAGGCTTACGTCCCATCCATCTAGGTTTCTCAATAGAATTAATGCCCCCAGCATGACTAGCAGTGGTTGGTTGCACATCTCCAACATGACTTGCAGAGGCTGGTGATGGGTCGATGACTTGACTTGCAGAGGCTACAGACCTATTACCAGTATGACTAGCAGTGACTGGACTCTTTCCCCCAGCATGACTTGCAGAGGGTGGGTGTGTGCCCCCAGCATAACTTGCAGAGGCTGGGTGTTGGTCTTCAACATGACTTGCAGAGGTTGTCTACCTATCTCCAACATGACTTGCAGAGGTTGGTGATTTCTTCTTCCTATTCTTCCTCTTTCTATTTCATTTAGACTTCTGGTTACTAGTAATTGTACTTTCACCAGAGGTGGGAGAAGGAGGGGGAGAAGAATTTGTTGACGAAGAAACATCAACAAGGTGCCCAAGACATAAAGTGCTTAACTGAGAAGCATCAAGAGCATTTGGGACATTTGAAATGGTACCCAACCAAACCAGTAGTCCCACATTCAACCCAGGAATGTATAAAGTGGCCATCAAAGGGACACCAACGTTTCTGATGAAGGGAAAAGCACAAGAATCCCCTTGCGAAGGGGTTCCTTGGTTGGTATGGTCTGGAAAATTAGCCATGAATATCATATGCACAGGTTCTCCCCTTGCGGGATCGTTCAAGTCCGTAAAAGTCTCACGCACTGACTCTAGCAAACCAGTGGTATCAAAACAACACCTATAAAGAGGCGGCTCCACATTTCTAAGCGGAAGACCAAAAAGTCCTCACGGCCGACGGAGTGGGCGATCTACCACCCTAGGTTAGAGACCCAAAGCCACGGCTGACTAACTCACTATGGAAAACTAGGGAGCACAGAGCACACACTAAAAGTTCCTAAAGGCAAATCAAGCAAACGCCTAACTAGTTGGAAGAACAATTACACCAACCAACACTAGAGCAACTTATCGGTGCAAGTGCAACTCGAAAACGGAAGCACCCTCCAGGTATACTCAGCAAAGCATGGCCCGATGTATGTCCTAGGTACCACGGTATACCCCCGCAGTCACCTGTGTATGTCACTAGAAAGATAGGCAACTAGGTTGCCAGCGCACGAACAGTCACTAGGCGGGTATAGTCAATAGTCGGGTAGACCACAATGAGCAGGGTATCAAGCCCGAAACCTGCCAAGGGTATCGAATGCAAGTGGTCCAGGAGACAACCGAGGACCTTGAACAGATTCGAGACCCACGAAGCTCTGTGGCAAATGCAATCAACAGAATCCCAAGACAAGCCCTCTATATGTGTTCTCCACTACGATTGGTCCGGCTTTGGAGGGGTTATCTCTGCTACCTTTCCGCACGCGACCTCGTGTTTAGCCCCTGTGTTAGAGGGGGGTCCCAGATAACTTCCACGTTACTGGACTTCTACACTCCTTAGCACAGACTCGTATGTTTGTTTTATAGCCTTGAAGAGTTTCCTCTCCAACCTAAATCAAGGCTCTAGCCTAATCTAGTTGATGGACCCTACAAACATAAAGTCTAATAAATTTTAATTAGAGTTCTTTTTACTGGCTTGATTTACTCAAAAGGGTACGGTAGTGCAACTGATGGTGTTAAGACTCTTGCGAAAAATGATGAAACTTATATGAACACTGGCAAAGAATGATTATATTTCTTTCTTTTTTTTGAAATGTTTTTAAAATTAGAAGAAAACACAACGCTATGCTAATTTCTTTTCTTTTTCAAATAACAATGCAAAGAAAATTCCAGGAAAAAAAGAGATCTAATAAACTAAGTTTTTTTTTTATATTTTCTTCCAATCAAAGCAGAAATAACAAAAGATTCTAAAAGAAACTGATGAATGCACGATTCATGCCCCCCCCCCGGGCCATGAGGGGGAATTTTTTTCAAAATGCAACTCATTTTTCTTAAAATTTCAAGCTAAAAATAAGTTTAAAAAGCTAGGAAACATAAGAAATATTTCAATGAAAAAGCAAGCTATGCTGGAATCCAACCTAGGCTAAAACTACTATGACAGAGACCAAGAACCATGAGAGGTATAACTCTTGACAAGGAAAGGATGACTACCTCTCCTTAAACCAAAAAATTTTCTCAATAGGCACGCTGCTGACAGTTCAACAACCAGCGTGTGCACGTGATTTGTGTAAGGTCAGAGCGTTTGTACACGCATGCAGACCTTATGCAAGCCGCATGTACCTCTGCAACTCTTCAAAAAATGAAACGACAAGCAATCAAGCACTGGAAAAGACTATTGATATTGAGAACCAGAATCTCTTGAAGACTCGGAAACTTACTTTGACAGAAAAAGAAAACAATTGAAAGAAAATTTCATAGAACAAAACCAATCTGAGGTGAAACCTAACCTACAAAACTGCAAAAAATAGAGACTAGAATGAGTTCCAGAAAACCCCTGAGAATGATTATTTCTGACAGGGGAGAGGATGATTGCCTCTCTAAAAGAAATTTTCTGAAATCATACACGCGACTGCCACTTCCTCAGCTAGCGTGTATACGCGAGCTGTGTGAGGGTAGGGTGCAGGTACATGCGTGCAGACCTTATACAGACCACGTGTACCTCTGTGGGTCTCGAAAAAAAATATGCAATCAAGCAAAGAAAAAGAGATAACTGGTATGGAATACCAGAATCTCTATTAGCTCAGACTTTTGTAGAAACTTTAAAAACAAGTAATGAAACCAATTTTTAAAAAATACCCAAAAACAAAATATTCCCAGAAACCCTAGAGATCCCCAGTATGGTCGCCAATTATGTTGTGAGTGGGAAATCCCTCTACGGACTAGCACTTAGGGTTTTATCATGGATGCAGAAAAGACCTAAAGATTCCTACTTTTTACTGTCATCCCGGACATAATCCCCATTATTCTTAAGCAAATACGTAGTTAAGAAGATCAAGTGAACATACCTTATTTCGGGCGTTTGATATCAATCCCACTTCACGCTTGGTCGCTCTTTGACTGCAGCTCTCCTCCCAAGGCTGACCTGCATTCACACAAGACAAACAAAGAACTCCACATGCATTTGATCTATAGATTAATGGGTTAGAGATTTAATCAACATGTACGCAATAAACAATGAAAACGCCATATGGTGGGACGGGAAAAGTACTTCTTTATTATTAACTTCACTAAAGCAACTTACAATGATGAAGTCGGCCACTGCTCCACGAAGCTGGTCCTAGGCTCCTCTTCAACTGTCCTCCAACTTCTTTGCTCTATATTTCTCTTTGCACAAGGATGGCTAAAGGTTGGGACAAGGGGAATGCTCAATTGGGTATAGTCTCTTTACTATGATTTTCCTCCTTTTAAATGGGGCCCCTAACCCTCCTTTTATAGGCTAGAAGAAGCTAGGTATTTGGTCAAGTGACCGGCCATGCATGGCCGAAAGGTTTAGTTAACTTACCCAAAGCTGTGTGTTCCGTCAGCAACTTTCATTTTTCCGTGCTTTTGTAGGTACACGTGGGTTGTCTTGGGTCATCTAGCGTGTACACGCGTGCAGTAATGGAGCAGGGCGTGTGGGTATTTATAAAATGGGTTTTTAAGAAGAGTTGTTCAGCAGTGTTTTGGCAAAGAAAGAATATGAGATCGCCTGATGCCAGGTAAACATGTCTGGTGCAAATTAGGGTTATAACACCATGAGTGGTTCGAGGAGGATGTCGATATGCCAAAGGAGGTGGCAAGGTACAAGGAGAAAGAGAATAGAATCTTCCACTTCCAGTGTTAACCCCTCTATACGAGGAGAATGAGAGTGCATTGTGGCCACTACGTACATAGAGCCAAACAACGTGCAGAAGACATTTTACTTCCACTCTAGCTTCCATCTCAACCCTGGCACCTTCCACCTCAACCTTGGCACCAACTACTTCCAAAGAAAAAGCAGTTACCTTTGCCCATCGAAAGGGCAGAGGGAACCAATGATTCCATAGTATATTTCTCATTGTAAAGTCTAGATGGCACATAATGTTGAATCATGAGATATATCTATTGCAATAAACAATAGTTCATATACACAAAAATATCCAACATAGGAATAAAAACTAGATGAAATCCATATAGGATAAATATATAATTGATAAATCGAATGCATGATTTCACAATGAACCAAGCATCATGGACATGAAAAGTTGTCCCCTTGTTAGAATGTGTCTCTTTGTTAATTAAATTATCATTATTATTGTTATTATATTTCATTCATAGATGCTTTTCCTCAAAGCAATTTATGGAATAAGCTACCTCTTGATTTTGGCTTGCAATGCCTTCTAGTGATTCTTTGTTCTTGAATTTTTTACAGTTGAAGATAGGGGGCAATATAATCTTCAAGTGTTCAGCAAAATTGTCACACTGTGAAAAGGTCAAACCGCCCTAATTCGATCCTCTGTGGCACTATGTGGCATCAACTTCTATAATTTGGGGAGTGACAAGATTCCACAACTATGCTTCCTTTCAAAATACTAGGATCGTCGCTTAGTTTTTCATATTGATTTTATCCTTGGTTGGTGCATTCAATAATACATGGACTATTAGAATTAAGATGATGATAACGCATCCTTGTATCTTATATTTTATTTTTGGAACATTGATTTTTTTATACCTCTGGAAATTTATTTGTTGATAACATTTCAATATAAGTGTCATTTTGATCAATGGTGTCCATTGGATCCATATTAATTATTTTCTCCAGTGTTTGGATTTTTAAATCTAACGACTTCTTTAATTCAATTGGATCAGTTATTGTTTCTTTATCAATCAATGTTTCATTGCTAGCAAGTTGCTCTAGGTTTTCTTATTATGATTTCTTCTCATTCTTTAACTTCTTAATTTGTTTAAGCAAACTTTGATTATGGTTCATCGTGGAAACAAGTTCATCTTTTCCTAACTTGCTCAATTTCTTTTTGAGATCTTGATTCTCCTGCTTCTCATCTTTCACCCTTTTGATTTGTTCAAGTGACCACTGATTAAGATTCCTTAGGTGAAATTTTCATCATTTTTCTAATAAAACTTTATTCAAAATTCTTAATGTTTCTTCTAATTCTTTGTGATTTTGTTGTTGATTCTAATTTGAATTCATTGAGAGAGCAAGATGCTTTGAATTAATGTCTTGCAAAATTATTTTCTTGGTTAGGTGTTTGAATGCTATGTACTTTTTATCCGAATTCATGGCAAAAGTACAAAGAGATTTCAACCAAGAGTCCCCCAAAATTACATCAACTCCATTGGTCTACAAGACAACAAATTTGCATTTTTGTTGGTATTCATTGATGTTCAATTCTAAATTATTAATCTCATCATTATATGTTTATCCATGAGTTTTTTAATCTTACTATTTTGCAATTTGTAATCTATTTGCCAACTCAATATCAATATATTTTTCTTTGAAGGTGAGGTCGATGGCAATGCTCACGAGCTCATTTTGGATCCTCCCTAATAGATGCATGAAATTATTTGGTATCATAACATACTTGAAAGTGAATTGAACCTTCATTTCCATTCAATGTAAAAATATCTTTACGAATTTCAAAAAAGCTCTTTACAATATAATCTTTTTTTTCTTGATACTAAGGGAGTATACTATAAGTCACGCCCCTATTTACGTGCCAATGGATTTTCTATCGGTGCCCTCTCGCAACTTCAATCCAACCTATTGATTTGTAGACAACCTTTGGTAGACTGTATAATTGATAAAAGAAGCAATACCCAATTTAGCGACAACATCAAGATTGTTTTAAGCATGGGCAACAAACTTGCATTGTTTACCCTACAACAAGAAGATCATGTGGAACAAGTTCTTTCTTCTTCTCAATGCTTTTGGTTCATTGTAAGCATGTGCAGTCTCTATGGACAACTGGCTATGCAAACAATAGTACAATGGCTTGGTCACATATATGTGTCCTTTATCAGAAGTGACATATCCTTTATTAAACAGTTTCTCATCTCCTATCTATATGATGTTCTCTTCACTGTGATGATTTTTCCCTTGTGTAGAGATTTCAATCATAGGTTATCTTCTATCAAACATCTTCTACTTTGAAGCAATAATGAATATTTATATTCCCTATTAGTATCTCTTTTTTTCATTTTTTTTATAATAGAAAAAAATTCACCCTTCTTTGAATTTGCAACAGAATATTTTCTTCAACGAGGTTTGTAAACTTAATATGGCCAAAATCTTGTTTGTGGTCAAAGACTTGGAATCAGAGAAATTCTTAAAATTCAAAGAAATTTTAAAATTGTGACCAAAAGCCAACACCTTTTTTGCCAAGGACGATAAAACTTACCAAATTTCAGGTGGAGTGACCCCACAATATTGGGCCAAGTTGAATTTTGATACTAATCTAATGAACAATAATTCATATACATAAAAACATTCTACATAAGAGTGAAAAATAATCTAGATCCATACAAGATAATTGAAATTCATATACAATAAATATATAATTGATAAATTGAATGATTGATATTTGACAAAATGCATTGACTAATTATAAAATTGATTATAAAATTGAAAGGATAAATTTCTTTATTAAATTCTCTTAGTTAATTAAATTAAGAGTTATTATTATTACAATATGTATTGACTAGTCAAAAAATTGAAATGATAAATGTATGATAAATTTATTTCATAGTTTCTCTTAGTTAATTAAAGTGACAGTTACTATTATTATTATTCATATATATTATTCATTACATTTATTATTTTTTTATTATTTTTTATTGAAATAATAAATTTATTTAATAGTTTCTCTTAGTTAATTAAAGTGAGAATTATTATTATTATTATTATTCATATATTATTATTATTATATTTATTATTTTTTAATGTGATGTGCATTGTATTTTGTTATTTATATATTATTCATTAAATTCATTATTTGTTATGTGATTTTGTATCAGTCTCTCTTGGTATTCAGGCTGAATTATTTTTTAATGTGATTTTGTATCAGTCTCTCTTGTTAGTTAGGCGAGTAATAAGGATTTAACATCCCATGTGTAATGTATCACTTTAAATCTTATACATTTAAGAAGAGTTTTGTTTTCATATTTATGTGGTAATGTGTTCATTTAATGTTATTTTAGATGTTTAATTTATCCACATTTTCCAATATTTTCACCGATATTGACGTAAGTTATATTCTGAAACCGTGATAATATGCTCTTGTCATGATATTGGCAACACTGGTTCAAAGTGTATTGATGATGGAAGATTCTAACTAATGTGAAAAACAACATATAAACATATTAAGGCTTAGGCATGTAGCTAAGATGGTTTTGCGACCCTGGGAAGTCGATGCTTTGCTACCTTGGGAGGTCTCGGGTTCAAGACCGAATGCATATACCCAATGCACTTGCTCACCTTAACCCAAGAGCTTTCCGGTCTCGCTGAATGGTACAGCCCTAATATGAACATGTTGCATCAAGGTTTCTGAATGGTACAGCCCTAATATGGACATGTTGCATCAAGGTTTCTAGATACGTCAGGAAGGATTAGTCCCAGCCCCTCGCTGTCGATGTAAAAAAAATATAAATAAATAAAACACTTCTTACATTATTACCAACAATTTACAATGACGGGACATTTATAGATATTGATCATTATCCGAAAACTTCATAAATATAAGAGCTATTTAGCAAAATTTACTGGAATCTCTAGACACTCTCCAATCATAACGAGAGCAACCTTCCATGCTGATGAATTTCCACCATCAAACTCCGTACAGCACAGGTTTTGAGAAGACTTACCATCTTGACTCATTAATCTAAGAGGATGCAAACTCCAGCTCTGAGTTGATAAATTTAAAGAAACAAACGTATTCTCATCCATTCCAACGCATTTTCCGTGGTGGTGTTGATTGAACACATAAATCGGGTTCACCTTCATTTCCTTCTTCTTCCGAGTCTGCACTAATCCAGTTACTCATGTTCTTTGTAGACACTGTTTGAAAATCGACTGGATTAATATTTGTAATTCCACCTGCCAGGCAGCAAACCAGATAAGAAACCACAAGGAAAGAGCTCTAATATATTGCTCAAAGAACTGCATTCCCTCATGGTT
>JASDQU010378827.1:0-11272 GCA_032191745.1 Picea mariana | reverse complement strand
TTTGTGAAGAAGATCAATGAGATCCCCAAAGTTCTTGTGCACTCCTCCACCTCTCTCATGTTTTCCATTCATATAGTTGAGAACGGGACGATCAGTCATTTTGTCGGGTTGTGCCCCTATGCAAGAGCAATGGCACAATGGTTGGATCAAAACTAGAAGAAAAATATTCAAGGGAAAATGTCCTCTAAATTTTGTGGTAAGGGGTAGTTTATCTTTCTCTTTGAAAATAAAGATGATAGAGATATTATCTTTAGGAGTGGCCCCTATTTTATGGGCTCAACGGGAATGCATCTAAATAAGTGGACTCCAGAATTTATTCCAGAAAATGACATCCCTTCAACAGTCCCAATATGGGTTTGTTTTCCCTTTCTTCCCCTGCACTGTTGGAATGATGAAACCCTGAAAAACATTGGGAATATGTTGGGTAGATTCATTGATCAATCTGAAACATGAGAAGGCCTTCAATCTTGTGCATTTCTATGTGTAGAATTATATCTGGAAAAAGGGTTATCAGAGTCCATCTAGCTCACCCTGGGGCCACAAGAGCCACAATTGATTCGGTGGGCTCAGCTTTTGGTATGACACGGAGGGGGAGAGGTTGGACACTATTTTACGACCACGTTGGCACATGTGTGGCGCCACATGCCACAGGTTATAATGCAATTCTCGTATGGTGGGATGGATTTCTGGCACGACCCAGACATGGTGTTGCCTCTTGGAGAGGAGTGGGACCAGAGAGGTATGTTTGTGCATTTATGTTTTGTTATTTTGATAGTGTAGCATATGTTTATATGAATATGGATGTTGACTCTATATTTTTTTTTGTGTTTGCAGATGTGGAGCCAGGAGACTAGGAGGTGGATATGGTTGGGGAGTTGGTGCGCTAGGGACCAGTGAGACCGCCACGGGTGGGAGATCGACATCGGAGGGATGAGGCTGGTGTGAGACCAGGAGATGAGGTGAGGTCCAGTCAGAGACGTTGGTTTGATGATCTAGATGTGGGGCCATCGCGTGCTCCATAGGTAGAGGCCGATGGGGGGATAGATGATCTTCAACGTCGGTTGGAGGTGGTGTTGCAGGGTGTGTCTGAGGGCATGTGGTCTCATATTCAGGATGAGAGAGTCCTGGAGAAATGCGTGGGTGGTCCTGTAGAGTGGCAGACCTTGATCCACATAGCAGTTGTAGCGGGAGCAGCGATGACTAATCGACTACCCCCTGGACATGGAGTACCCCCATCTGGTGGGGCACCTCCTACTGACAGAGGACCTAGTGGGAGAGCTCTGGGGGAACCATGAGTGACGGTTATGTATTTTTGTATTTATATAGGCCTGCGAGCCCATTTTGTACAGGGTAGTGTGACACCCATTTTGTATGAGGTAGGGGGTACCAATTTTGTAGCTATAGGGGTGAGGGGACTCAGTGGCCTACGGCCAATGCATATGTTGTACTTTTTTGTAAACATTTATGGTACTTTTGATCGACATATATATATGGATACATAATTTGAGATCTTTGTAATGTTTACATGTGTGTATTTTTGTGATTTTTTTATGATGTCTAATTTATATTTTGTGACCGATGTTTGATGATTTATGTATATGTAATGATGGCTTGATGTGATGAATGCCAATCTAACACTAGTTTATCCATGTTATCTGCTACTTGATTAAATTGTAGTGGAATATGTGTAAATGTAATTGAATCAAAGTGTCGAGATAAGAGTCTAACTTGCAGGTATTTGTGAAAGAGGAAAGGATCACAGACATGGTATACATTGTTGAGTTGCAGGACGACAAGATGGGAATCTAATAAGAAGCTAAGGTGACGAATGTGGAGGTGACTGGCCTCAGTGAGGAGACCAATAACGGTGGTGTATTATTCTTGGTTGTTGGTGGTTGAACCCGGACATATGTCGATGGAGTGGAGCAGTGCATGTGAGGGGGTGTAAAGGGCCCAAGCAGCCGAAGCGAGATTTTGTGTCCAGCAGCTAGATCCGTCAGTGTAACCGATGTGGTAGGCCAATGGGGGATGCATCTGTCAATAACATGGATGGTATATCAGACATGAGGCGTGGAGGGAACAAAAGAAGACTAAAAACTCTACAAATGTGTACAAAGAAAAATCCTAGTGTAGAATGGCTACGCTCAATCGTAAAATTTATTTAAATACAACCCGTTGACGGGTTCTTTGAGAGGATAGCCTTCTAGAGAGGCTAAGATGTATGCGCCTTTAGTGAGGCAGTGTTGGACGATGTATGGTCCATGCCATAATGACTCAAATTTCCCATTACTGAGAGTATCGTGAGCGATATCATAGGATAGGATGAGATATCCTTCGTTGAATGAGCGAAGGTTGACATGGTAGTCAAAGGTGGCTTTGGACCATTTTTTAGTTTCCTCATTGTTCTGTAAAGAAGACCGATGATCTTCATCCAGTGACTCTAAGTTCATCAATTGTTTCTCCATTGGAGCAGTGTTGATTAATAGCTCGATGGTGGTGCGCAACATGGGAATTTTGCACTCGATGGGGAGGGTGGCTTCGATCCCATGGACAAGATGAAACGGGGTAAAACCGATGGCAATTTTGACTGTTGTGTGATAAGCCCATCATGTTGAAAACAACATATGATGCCATTTGTTCTTATGTTTGTTGACAGTGCGTTGCAACATGGTTTTGAGGACTTTGTTAACAGCCTCGACCTGTTTGTTGGACTGAGGGTAGTATGGGTAGGAAAACTCATGGGAGAAGCCTAACCTTGAGTAGAGTTCGATGAAGATCTCATTCTCAAAGTGTTTACTGTGATCAGAGACTAATTGTAGTGGAACTCTGAAACGGGTNTGTGGTTGAAGAAAAAATGTCTTGTTGTGTCAGCGGTATTGTTGAAGGTAGGAATCACTTCGACCCATTTGGTAGAGTAATAAACTGCCACAACGATGTACTTGTGTCCATTACTAGATGGATGATTTCAAGTCATGAATTCGATGCCCCATTTGCAGAAGGGGTCGACGGTGATGACCGGATGTAGAAAAGCGAGTGGTGCTCGTGATTTGTTTACATAAAGTTGGCATTTGTCCCATCGCTTGATAGCATGGATGCAGTCGTGAAACAGTGTGGGCCAGAAGTATCATTCTCGAATGATTTTTTGGGTGGTGGGAATACTTGAGAGGTGGCCGCCGCAAGCGCCGCTATGGAAATCATTCAAGACTATGTCTACTTCATCAATGGTCAAACATCGGCGAAGTATGGTGTCGACCCCACATTGGTATAAAACATCACCGATAAGGAGGTATAGAGGGGCCTGATGGAGAATGCACCGACGATCATCTCGAGAAAGGTGGGACCCAAACTTCTGTGTCCAAAGGTAGACGAGAAGGTCACCATACCAAGGATCATCTGAGGGGATGTAGAAGAGGTGTTCATCGGGAAAATCTGTATTGATGGGTGAATCTATAGCGTCTGATGGAAACGTCGTGATGAGTTCGGCAAGAAAAAGTTATTTCTTGCTTTTGGGATTTGAGAACTCTAGGTCATATTCCTGAAGGATGATGATCCATCAGGAAAATTTTCCATTAATCTGTCATCGACTAAGCAAGTACTGCATTGGGTTGGAATCTGCCACAAGTTTGATAGTGCAAAGCAAGATATAATGACGCAGTTTCTAGACTGCAAGGACAACTGTGAGGAAGAGTTTATCCTCATGATTTTACTTCAAGCATGGTCCTGAAATATTTTTACTGATGTAGTAAATAACATGCTCGTGGCCATCATCCCCTAGTTGGATGAGAACTCCTGCTACTGAAACGGTTGAGACTGACAAGTAGAGGATGTAATCGCGATCATAGTCGGGAGGACTAATTAAAGGGTAATTGGATAACGCTACTTTTAAATCATCAAAAGTGGTTTGGGTATGTTCATCCCATGTAAATGGGATATCATGACATAGTAAGCGAAGGAAACCATGCACGTGAGTGGCGTAATCTGGGACAAAGCGTCGTAAAAATTTGGATTTGCCTTGTAGGCTCTGCAGTTGGCACAAATTCCTAGGTGGTATAATTTTTGTGATAGCTTGGACCTTGAGGGGGTCCACTTTGATGCCGTGTTGGGATACTATACACCCAAGGAGGCATCCAACAAGGGGGTTCAAGCAAATATTGTATTGGTGACATCGTTGAAAGATGACTTGTAAGTCGTCTAGATGTTGAGTGTGTTTCTTGGATAGAGCAGTGAGGTCGTCCAAGTAAGCGAGAATGATGCAAGAAAGATCATGGAAAACATACGTCATGGCCCGTTGGAATGTAGCACCTGCATTTTTTAGTCAAAAAGGCATGACACGATAAGAAAAAGTACCCCATGGGGTGGAAAATGCAGTTTTATACTAATACGCTAGATGGATTTGTATTTGATTCTAGCCGGAGAACCCATCCATGAAGGACAATCCCTCATGGTCGACACAGTCATTGATAATTTGGTCGATGAAAGGGGTTGGGAATTTGTCTTTGGGACAAGCATGGTTGAGATTGTGAAAGTCGATGCAGATGCGAATAGTGCCCTTTTTTTTTGTTAACGGGTATGGGGTTGGAGACCCATGAGGTATACGCGATGGGGTATATGAAACCTATAGTGCTTAACTTGTCAATTTCATATTTGATAGCCACAGCTTTGGATGGGTGAAGTGGGTGTTGTTTTTGACGTACTGGGGTGACATCAAGCCATGTGTCGATGTGATGTTCGACGATAGAATTAGGATCGAGGTCAGGCATCTTTGTATAAGACCAGGAAAAAATATCTTGGTATTCCTAAAAGAGTGCTTTGTAAGCTGTGAGTTCCTCAAGGGAGCATGCGGCGCCAATGGTGATGTCCTCTATGATTCTTGGTTTGATAGAAATGTCAATTTTGACAATGGGGGAGATGTTGGCCATGTTGCCTTCTTCAAAAGCATCGGGGGAAGAGATAGGGTTGTTGAACCAGTCTATATGCCCTGATGGAATAAAATCATTGGTTTTGATTGCACATATGGAGGCTTGGCTAGGAGGGTCAAAGGATTCATGTGAGATAAAGAGCACTCTGTGATGGAGCACATTCCATGGGAAATTGGGAGTAGTGAGTTCCTCTAGGATATCTTCATCGCAATGGAAAATGCGAGAATATAGGGGATCTGGGGAGGTAACATGGGTGACTGTCACCGTGTGATTGTATTCAAGTGGTGAAGACGTAGAGGGGGTATTGCAACTATGGTGTGATGGTTCACTTGACATAAACCAAATGTCCAGACACTATGGGTTGTAAACTGTGGTAGGGAGTAATATTTCCTGGGGGAAATGAACCAGAGAATTGGGAGGATTTGGGGGAACATCCTCAGACAGTCTATCCATGAACCATGTAGGAGTGGGAAGTGACTCAGGTTCAGCGGAGGTGATGTCAACAATATCTAGAGAAGGGATAGGGGGAGTCACTTGCATTACATGAGGTGAGGGGCTTGAATGATTTTGAATAAGATTTATTCGACAACACCTATATTCAATGATCAAAGGACACTAGTATGTAAAATGATCAAGTGAGTCGCAAAGAGAGCAAGGGAATCTCACCCATTCGGGGACTGAGGTCGAGACATAATGGATGTCAGTGACGTGGGTACCCGAAGGTGGTGGTGGGGAGGGATCTTGTTGAAAGGTTTGGTCTACCGCCATCAATGTTTGCTGAAACTGAGGTAGCGCAGGGAAATGATGAGTATAGTGGCCGTACTTTGAACATATGGCACACGCAAATTTGGTTTGCATCCCTTTACTGTCTGTCGTGGGAGATGTTGTGGTAGTACTAGATGGGCTTGGTGGAGCGAAGAGCGATGTGGTTTCTCGAGAGAGTTGGATCATATTGTGTAACTCTGTGAGAGAAGGACATCTATTAGTGGGGTGTCCCTCTCTCTCACAAAGTGCGCAAGGAGGTTGAACACGGGGAGGAAGTGGAGCAGTGGGCTCTTTCTTCTTCTGTCTTCCCCCAGCCATAGTAGTGGTGTTGTCGATTGGGGGTGAAGGTGGTGTGGTCGGAGTGAGTACTGGAATCTGCATCAGGGTTCCTTCTGATGGGGGAGGGATGGATGGTTGAGGAACCATCACAAGAGGGTGTAGATACCATACCAAAATGTCTAGCACCATGTTGGAAAGGGTAAGCATTGTGGCTACCAGAAAATATTGCACTCCCGGTGGGGGGTAGAAGAAGGGAATTTGAGTAATGTCTTGGGGGATTGTTTCCCAAACCGGGATTTTCCCCTAGGGAAGGGTGAAATCAAGGATAATTGGTGTGATAGGGTTCTCAGGTAATTCCTAAGGTAGAATTTCTTCAACTGGTGGGACGTCGAGGGGTGGAGAAGCCTCAGTGGGAGGAGTGGTATCTCTAGTTTCAGTTCCATTAGAAGATATGACACACACTTTTGTTGAGGGTTGTACGAGTGGTGGTGCTCCATTGTATGCCCCCAACAAGGATGGGTCCTTGAAAATTCTAGGGCCCACATCCATGAGTGGATATGCATCGAAACTACTGCGGACAAGAGGTAAGATATTATCGATGTTGGAGGAGTAGTTAGTCTCGTAATGTGAAACTTGGTCGATGGTGATGATTTTCCCATTGTGGGGGAACATCTTTTTTTGAAACACAAAAGAGGCCACTACCTTCATAGCGTACACGTAGCTAAGTCCAAACAAGATATTGTAATCGAGTGGGGCGTCGATAACCTCAATGTCGATAAGGATGGCTTTGCCCCGGAGTTCAATGGGGACATTTTGAAATATCCCTTCAGAGGAGGATGGTTAGCCATCATAAGATATTAAAGTGATGGTGGATGGTACCAACTCAGGGGAGCCAAGTTTTTTCCATAAAATTTTGGACATGATACATGTGGATTCACCTTCATCAATGATTTTACTGGTATCTAGAAAGATACCAAAGCATGGAGATGAGGTTCTCCACTATCTAGATCAAATGTGATGAGTCTAGTATCAGCTAGGTCGAATTCCCTCAAGGCAGAAAGCAAGGATTTTCATTGGGTTGGATAGGTTTGGAGGACTTCCAATATAGACATGGTTGCATGGGACTACACCAAGTCATCGACTAGACTATAATTGTGTGTTTCCCTAGCCTGAGGGTTGTTGACATTCTATCATAATGGAATGTGAGGAATATGAATGGGGGGTTCAATGTTAGGGCATGGAATCATCAAGGATTGTCCGACTGTAGCTGGAGCTACTTTCGAAGTGGTGGGAGTAGGTTCAACGGGTACGTTGTATTGACGAATACATGTTTGCAGAAGAATTTATTCTTCACTAGTGAGGAGGATATTGTGATCCGTCAGATTTCTAGGGTTTTGATACTGTCCCATTTGTGGTGGGGCAGAATATATTGCATGTTGAGTATTCATCACACCTTGGTGTGGAATAGGGTTTTTCAATACAGTCGGGGGTGGTTGTTGCAAATATTTTTGTGGGGCCTGCTGAGGGGTAGGTGGTGCTGGAGGGCGTGGCGCGTTCATGGAGTCTTTCATCCATTTGAAGTCAGAAATTTGGGGGCAATGGTGAGTATAATGACCATGCTCATCGCAAAGAGCACAATGGAAGTTCATCTAGAGCTTATTGTTGCTTTTCCTCCCTTGGTGTTTGTTTTTATTGTCCCCTTGGGGGTTCTGGTTACCCTGATTCTAGTTTCCCCCAGCAGGTTGGTTTTGTTGGGGGTTATTTCCGCATGGTCCTGGGTTATGATTGTTCTGGTTTTTTCCTTTCTTTTTGGCATTATTTGGTTGATGGGCCAGATTTTTCGTATTCAACTATTCAAATTGTGAAATTGTTGAATGGGAGAGGGATAAACAAATTTAACACCAACATGTGGTTGTCCTTGTGGAGGAGAAATCGGTTGTGGAGGACCAGGAAATGGAAAATACGGATTGTTTTGTGGAAACGATCTGTAGGGTGCATAGGAAGGCGTAGCACTTTCACTAGTGCCTAGATTATAAGTTGAGGTAGAAGGGGCACTTGAACTTGGTTGAGAAGTCAGGCACATGATGGGTGTCAAAAAGGGTCCACTCATGGGTGGAGGGACTGCAACTGGATATGGTTGTTGGTAAAGGGGAGGAGAGTAATAAGATAGCCCTCCAAATATTGACGGATATTGGGGTGTATCGTACATAGGTGGTGGTTGAATGTATGGGTTGTGGTGTGTTGTGGTACCAATCAACCCATCTGCTGTGTGAGACATCCCAGGTTTGTACTGGTTGAATGGTACGATTTTTGGTGCATTAGGTATTATTGTGTATAAGTAACCTGACCAAGCATAAATGAGGTCGTATTGTTGAGCCATGTTGATGGATTCCTATTCGGTTTGGGGGAAGGTGGATGCCACATCTTTGGAAAGTATAGAGATGAGCAATTTGAGAAACCAATCGAGATGTTGTTCTTTGGTGGTTTTTGCTTTACATAAACTACGTCTCCGACGTCATTCATGAATGTGGTCGTAAATATGTGTAGTTGAGGTTTGTTTGCACTTAGAGAGCAGTTCTAGACCAGTTTCATGACGAATTGGTAGTTGAAAGAAGGCCAAGAATGCTTTGTCCAAGGATTCAAAAGTCACATGGGACCCTAATTTTTCTTCCAAATACCATTTGGCTTATGGACCAGTGAGTGTGCACTGAAATAACCTTAAGTGGATGGAGTCATCCATGATGCTATTTGAATAGCACCATAAGTGGAAGGTCATGACATGGTTGGTGGGATCTTCCCTTGATTTTCCTTCAAATTTGGGAATGTTTGAAGGTAGTTTGGTAGGCATATTGGGCCATGTGGGGTCATGCAATATAGCGTCATTTGTGAGTTTACTCAAATCTGAAATGTTGAGGGACGCCAAATATGGGACGGGGGGTGGTGGTGGAGGATTAGTTCCAGCCATGGTGTGAGCAGGTAGTGGACCTGACCCTTGAGGAGGATTTGATGGGAATGTACTTCTCACTTGAGAGGAAGTTTTCCCCCCATCTCCTTAAGAAGGAGAGTTAGTGGATGGATGGCCTTGGGAATTGGACCCAAGTAAGATGGAACCAAGCAAAGATGATCCCAAAATAGTGGCACTCATAGGGGTGTGAGATGGTTGAGTCGGTGAGTTGGAAAGACTAGGAACTCCTCCTAGAATAGGAGGGATATTTTGCAAGTGTCTAGAACGATGGGGATTCTGTGAGTCCCCTATGATGTCCTACTAGCAAAGTGAATGTGTGCAAATGGTGATGAGAGAAATAAATGAATAAGAGACTTGTATAATTTGGACCTTCACAATATATCTCACAATCACATGTAATCAAATGAGCATCATACATAAATCAACTGTAAATAAGATTACATGTGGGTAGGTGGATTTTGTCCGTGTGGGAGAACAAAGAAAACAAATGCTCGTGTTCTAAAAATACATATCGTCCTTCCTCTCAAATAGAACTGGACCTTCCAAGATCACTCAATAGTGGGGTCTGAAGCTACCAGAAGAGGAACTAGTGAAGGATGAAATAATCAGTTATAATGAGAGGTAGAGGGTGCATATCCCGAAAGAGCTGGCGATATTTCCCAATAGCCACACAAAATCTAATCAAGGTGCAATTGCATCCCACAATTTCCACCTGGGTAGATGTCCTAAATTTGGCCACTAGTTACCTCAGTCAAAGTACAGCATTTAGATTTTCGGCCTCAGAAATGGGTCATGGGCTGGATCCCTTCCAAGAGTTGGGTGACTTAAGGGGTGACTCACAGAACAACCGGACCTTGGCCCTCAACCCTTCACGGGTATCTCCCTACCTTATGGTGTTAGGAACACTTGACTTGGAGGATTTTAAAGTTCCCTATTTGTCAACTTCTAGTGTTTGAAAATGTCAGAACCAGATAATGAGGGGTTATTTGGATGCCTACCCTCAAGATCCTACCTAGACTAAAAAAAATATTTTGGCACCTCCTGTGGAGGAAAACTTTGTGATTTTTTTAGAAAAAATTTAGATGTGGTTGGTTGAGAGATTGGGGGTGTGAACCAATCTCATTTGAATTAAGTGGGTGTGGATAATTTCTTCAAGAAATAGTGGTATGTTTCGGGATTCCTTTGGAGAAAACCTAATTCAACCTCCACAACTCAAGATGAAATTATGTGAGTGAGGAGTGACTTTGTGTGTGAGCAAGTGATAAAATGTGCCAAATTTTAATAATTTAGGTGTAAATTTGCAACATGTGGACTTATTGTGGTCCTTACAAATATTGGTTACCTATCTTACTAGATGTCATTGGTACAACCTTGCATAATTTTAAAAGCCATAAATAACTATCATGTGGACATGTGGGTCCTTACCAATCCTTTAAAATCCCTAATGTGGCTTATACTAAGAAATCTTCAAAAAACTATCCTAGATTGTAAGCATGTGGGCATGTATGGGCCCATTACTTTGATCTTTAAACTCTCCTAGTGATGTAAACTAAGAAAGTAATTCTTAAAAAAATATCCTAAGTTTGCAACATGTGGGCATGTATGGGCACTTACAAATTTAATATGATTTAAAAGAAACTAAGAGGAGCCCTAGGAGGGATTTGTCCTCTCCTAAAAATTTTGTTAAGGGAGATGAAATGTCCCCTTAACCACCTTTCTGATTCTCAAGATCTCTCTATGGTGCAAGAGAATATAATACGTAATGATTAAAGTTGATTTATGGTCCCAATGCAAGTGTTTTCATATGTGATGGAAAAAAATCTCAATTTAACTTTTACAATCAAAACAAGCCATCCATGTGGAAACCAAAGCAAAAGAGGAGAAATGTGGTTCTTTTTACCCCCTAAGTGCCTATGTTTGACTAACCTTTCATGTGGGAAAGGAATCTAAGTGTAGTGCATTTACAAATTGCATAAAAGAAAGATTTTGAAGGCTAGGGGCCTTCAAATCATCACAAAAACTCTTACAATTTTGAAACTCTTGACAGATGTGCGGGTTACAGTTCAGACAGATGCACAGTGGGTGCACAGTGTACAAAATGCACAGAGAACTAAAGACCATTTGGCGCACAATGTGCAGAGAACAGAAGTGTTGGATCATGTTATCATTGATGCCAATGGTTTGATTATTTAGCAGATTGTTGGATCATACGTCATTGATGCAAATGGTTTGGTTTGATTGATGTCATTGATTGATGTCAAGTAATTGATTGATTGATGAATGATGAACAATGCATATGCATTGATGAGAATGATAGATGTCCAAGTGGAAACCAATTGATAAA
>JASDQU010378824.1:0-11272 GCA_032191745.1 Picea mariana | reverse complement strand
ACATGCTAGAGCACCCAAATCGGAAATATAACCATAACAATCAGCTTGAAAGTTCATGAACTGTTGGCTGTTATAAAACAGCAGAAAACTAAAACAAAGACAGTGAAAACTTAGAGCCTTTGCTTGGTCAAAGACAGACCAAGAAGGCAAGTTGATAGGACCTGGAATTTTCACACATACAAGGTCTTCTTCCATCTACATACATGGGCCTCTTTCTGGTATGCCTCAAAACCTTGAGGTTTCTCTATATCTGCTTCTTCTTCAATTACTCTGTTGAGAATAACAATCTTTACATCCATCTGATGTAAACTCCAACCCATGGATACTGCAAGAGATATAATGGCTCAGGTAGAGGTATATCTGGTTACTGGAACAAGCTGTCATCATAGTCTTCTCCCTCCTTTTGGGAGAACCCTCTAGCCTTGTATCTATCAATTCTTCCATCTTCCATTTCTTCTTCTTGACTGGCAGTCAAAGATCCTCAAGTGTTCAACACTTGGCTTCTTTTTCGGAGAAATCTTCTTTTGGAGTCATGTTCTTCAATATACGATGAGGACTTCTATTCTAAACATATACAACTAGCATAGTTTGTTTTCCCCATAGAAACATGGATAGATTCTGGTTATTCATCATTGTCTTAACAAATTCTTCAATGGAACGATTCTTTCTTTCTGCCACATCATTTTGAGGGACAATTAGCTCCCTTCTAATCCCGACTCTTTTACAAAGAGGCAATGAGCTTCTTGGAGGTGTATTCTCCTCCATTATCGAACCTCAAAATCTTTATCTTCCGCTTAGACATTGGTCCACACACATCTGAGTGAATGATGTCCAAAACTCCTTTTTGCTTACCACTCTTCCATTAGAATTGGTACTTAGTGAGATCACTTGCCTCACCACTTGATGGAGTCATCTGCTCCATGTTTGCAATTGTCACTGTAGCTCCTTCTCAGAGCTATCGCATGTGACCTTCCCGAAACAAAAACAAGAAGAGAAAAAATATTTCCAACCACATTTTCATAAAAACATATATATGGTAACAAGGATGGTAGTCATCATAGAGTTACCAAGGTGACCTGCCCGGGAGAAAACAAGAAATTTCTCTTTAGAGGAGCTGCCTAGTTCATTCTGCAATAAGCATCTATATCAATAGTATTCACATGCCCCCAAGTATTATATCTAGCAGTAATAGAACCTTTCAAAGACTGCTTTCACAATTTGTAATGTAGCAACTATCACCCTTGATATATACAAATTGGAAGCTTGACAATTTATCAAACCTGAAACCTGAAGCCTCAATTGCTATGGAGGGTGCGCTTACTCCTCTGAATGCACTAAATCCAAGTTTACAGCTTGGACAAGGTCTTTAGTACTTTCCCTGCAAACACACTCATGTTTTGCTAGATGATATAACTTGGATACCATATACAGGTGCATACCTTTGAAGTCTTTTAGCATCGTCCAACTTGTCTTCCAATCTGAAACTAGATATCATCTTGACAGGAAGAGATTAGAAATTGAATCAAAAGATTCAATGATTAGAACAAGCTAGAAAATCTAAAATTTGAACTTTGATCACAAAATCAATTTGACCAGAAGTCAACCTTTGACTTTGACTTTGACAAAAGTTTAAACCTGACGTTTTTGCTCGCTGATGGTACCAAGAGGTGTGCTAGGCTAGGGTGCACTAGGATGTTAAGGAATTAGGTCAAACGCTTTGTCAGAAGTGACCGAACACAAGGGTTAGGGTTTGTTGCAGCTACATAATCAGAAAACCTAGCTGCAGCTGTAACTGGTGCCACAACGAGCTTAACAAAGAATTTTCGCACTACCTTCTAGTGGTTAGAATGTCTTGAAGGTGGTGTGGGCCCATAACCTATTAGAATCATAGTTGTGCTCGTTTTCACCATATAGACAATATAGCAATATTGTCATCCAACCATAGGCATGCAACCACCCTCGAGCACCTAGACAGAATGATTCCAGAAGCAACATTAGAACCAAAAAATAACCAAGAGAGTTCATCTTTCTCCAAAGATAGCTCACCAAACAGAAAGTCTCAAAGCCACAAAACAAGAACAATACTTAGCTGTGGCAGTTGGAGTTGCAGTTGCACTTACTAAGAATGCCACCAAGAACACCACCAAGGGATACTAGAGGATAGGGCACACATCTTAGGCTATATGGTGCTAGAGAGAGACACCAATAACCATCCCAGAAGATCCACCTTCCATCCTTGTAGCTGCAGCGTCAAACTTGACAGAGAGAGTGTGTGAAGTGTGTGTGTACAAATGAGCTAGATCATCTCTTATTTATAGTGGTTCTTGTCACTTTTCTGGGCTGACTTGTCCTTTTAGAATCTAATACTTTAATATTAATTCTTTTACTGAGCCAACTTGTCTTTTAGGGTTTCTACACATCTGTTTAGGGTTTCTTTTGCTTCTGGAATATTCTATTCTAGCCAAAGGTTACACGTGGAGGTTAATACCTCCCGCAGCTACCATAATATCAACACTTTCTACACCTTAGACCTTATCTTCATTGGAGCAAGACTATGTGATGGCACACATGTGTAGGCACTTATACTATTTAATTTGTAATAATCCATGTTACTACTCAAACTCTCACTAGGTGAAGAAAGTCCTAACAACAAATTGTGAGAGCCTAGAGGCACTATCAGGAAATCCATCCATTGTCACCTCGGTGGCCTTGCTACACACTTCAGACTAAGGAAACAAGCTACCCTAGCCTAGGGGGGAAACCCTAAAGGCCGATCTAAGCTTGAATCATTGTGAATAGCATGAGAGTGGAGATGAACTTAGATTGATCAATGCTACCAACTAGAAAACTCAATCTTGTATTTCAATGATGTTGCATAAATATGACTTAGAAAGTTACAAAATGGTTTATTTGTGCATGCCACGATGTACAATAAGAGAATGTATTACCAACAATTACCCAATGGAAACATCATGAGAGTGTGATCATTCAAGGTAAATGCTTGAGGCAATTCTGGCCAATGTTTGGGTTAAGGAGTTGACTCCAAAGTATGCCAAGTGCTATAAAAGTGCTGAAACGAGTGTAAATTTGAATCATCTAATCACTGCATGAAACAAAGAACTTATAGAATTATCCAAGTGTCACATGAAGTTCAAATTCCACACATAGAAAGACTGCTGTAGATAAGTGATTTGGAGAGATTAAATATACGAGTAGATTTAAGTTTCGTTATATCCCAGGCAGCTTTTAGATACCATTAGTTACAGGATAGAAGTTAATGACATATGCTGCTGTTGTGATACTTAAAATATTATCTCAACAATATGGAGTATTCAAACTACTACATTTACAATATGAAGTATTCAAACTACTACATTTCAAAAGCATGAGTAGATATAACCACTTATTTAAACATGAGAATTATCACAATTGCTGGTGTGGTTATCATAAGACAGATTTCAGATTATTAGATGTACAGCACTGTATTGTCATGAAAAGTTTCATACCATCGTGCCTAGAAAGAGAATTATAATGCCAAATTAACTTCAGTTGTTCCAGTAAGCAGCAGAACTCAGAATTGTCAAATTCAAGGTATATATATAGCAGATCGTTGGTGAACCTTCAAGTCTGGTCAATGACTTAAATACTTCAGCTAAATGAAACATTCAAGACATATTGCAATGTTTGTTTGTAACTTAGACCATTAAAGTCCTTTGCATAGTGGACTGTAGACCAGTTAGCTAGCAATTTGAAGATCTGATACCCATTCAAACATTGAAATTTATGAGGTTAGAAATGGTTTAGAACAGAACAATAAAACAAGATCATTAACTTCTAGATTTTTATTTGCCTTTGACTTCTGGAAATAACCATTGTATGAAAAAATACCATGAAACCTTACCACTTGAGTTTATGCAAGGTAAAATTAATTGTTCCGGTGTTAAGTGCACCGATCTGATATTTTAGCTTGTTTAGACCATAGTTATGCCAAACGTTTTGAGAAATGTGTGTGCTAAACTTAATGAAAAACACATTGAAATCCTCAGATAGCCAGCACTTGAAAATGAAACATTTCAATATAACCATGAGGTCGTTCAAGCACATAAGTCATCGATTATGTTCTAGGAATGCATTAAATCATAAAATACTTGAAACAACCTTCAAACAGTGTGCCATGAATAGGTATCCAATCTCTGAAGATATGAGAAGGTTTAACCATTCATCAACTCAAAATCACATAAATCACCAAGAATTATGCCTGAATGAATTAAATCATCAGTAATATCAACCAGATTTATCATCAGATTTGCAAGCATCCCAAGTTAATTCAGGCATAAACCATACATTTGTGATTTCTTAAGATTGTGTTTTAGGGCGTGGTGCCAAATCTATGCAAAAATGAGGCAATGAAACATTAGATTTAACCCAGAAAAGGCATATAGATTTTAGATACTTCATGAGATCAACCTGCAATAAAATCATCCAATCTCTGAAGATATGACAAGGTTTAACATTGTGCCGTGAATAGGTATCCAATCTCTGAAGATATGACAAGGTTTAACCATTCATCAACTCAAAATCACATAAATCACCAAGAATTATGCCTGAATGAATTAAATCATCAGCAATATCAATCAGATTTATCACCAGATTTGCAAACATCCCAAGTTAATTTGGGCATAAACCATACATTTGTGATTTCTTAAGATTGTGTTTTAGGGTTGTTGCCGTCCTTATATACACTTGCAAATGTGAGTTAAGTCCAACTCACTTAATGTGTCCTTGGAGGCACAATGCCTAGGTTCAAAGCCCACTGTCACATCGACTTGAACCTCTTCCGTCTAGGCTTACTCCTAGGGAAGCCAAGGGGGGTAGACCCTAGTTACTAGATGAAATTAAAAGTTAATTTCTAGGAGTTGATTTTAGTTGATTAAAGTTTTGGGGGAATCTAGCCTATATGCAAAAGCAACAATGCAAAATGCAAGCCTTTCAATGCACAAGAAGTCCTTTCCTTAAGTCTTCTAAGACTAGTGCCAAGGGGTCAACTAAGTTTATGGAGTTTTGTTTAACAAAGATTACAATGAAGATACAAAAGAATACTAGATACAATATTACAAGATTAGATACAGAGATAGAAGAGCTAACTATCCACCAATTTACAATTGAAGATACAACAATGAAGTTACAAAATGATACAAACAAGATAACTAACCAAGAACTAACATGTTAAGAGACTTTATGTGCAGGTAAATAGATGTGCTCAAAAGGAAAATCAACCACAACACATAAGCCAACTTACCCAAGTAAGAGTGCCTCCAAAGGATGCGCAACTCAAGGGGAAGCCTTCAATGGCATACACAACAACAAGCTCCAACAAAGAAGAAGCCTCTAAAGGATGTGCAACTGCAATGAGGGAGTCCAATCACATCAAGAGATTAAACTAAACTCAACATTAAAACATGAACAAGGGGCCTCCAAGGGCTAAAGCGCAACTATCTAACTACTTAGTCTAATCCCCAATGCTTGAAAGTAAAATTGCATAAAAGATGAAAGTGTAGTGCTTGCAATGTATACTAAAGCATAACTGTGAAGAAGTGTCTAAGAGATGCCCAAGGTTGAGTGGATAAATTATAGGATTATTAAGTTGTTAAGTTAGAAGTTGATCTTAGACTAAGTGACAACCCAAGAACTCCCCCCGCTTGTACCAAAAAATTGTTGAGTGCTCAATAAGTGAGGCAAACAAGGCCCCAACCTAGCTCCACAGGTCAACCCAAGAATACAAGTACTCCCGGGAAGGACGCCAAGCGTTGTGAGATCGTCCCCGATCTAGCACCTCCCGTTGCTTCCTTAAATTCTCGTTTTTGATGGCAAAGTTGAGTCAGTAAAATGTGACCTATTTAGACTAGTTGATTTTAGATCCTAGGAGACTAAGGTAAATTGAGTTAGTTAAAGTTAAGTTAGGGTGACTGCATTGTATGTTGTTGTGCAAGATAACAAGTACTTGAATGATAAAGCAATGAAAGCAAAGTACGAAAATTGACTTGCAAAAGAAAGTAAATGTTTGCCTTAAACCACAAGATCATACAAGGTTGCAAGAGATAAAATAAAAGTACATAAAAGATTTAGCTCACTAAGCCATAATACTTAAGCTTGAATGACTTGAAATAAACTAAATGTGTTTGGAAAGGTAAATGAAAATATGCTTGAATGTAAAATACCCCAAAACAAGAATAGATAACAATTATGAGCAAGATAAGCAAGATAAATCACAATGCCTCCATGAGCCTAAACTAGCATATGATTTACTTCATTACTTAGATTAAACCATTATTGAGCATGAAAATGAAAGCAATCACAAACCAATCTAACCTTACGATTTTGGGGGTTGGCAAAGCGAAACACACTCCAAGGTGTAGGCAAATAAGAGAAAACAAAGAATTGAAAATAAAACTAAGCTAAAACAAACCTCAAACAATGACACAAGGTGGAGGCAAACATTTTTTTGTTGTGCCAAGGTGGGTTGAAATGAATGAAACTAAACTAATGGCAGAAAATTAAATTGTAGAAAATAAAGCAAAAAACTGCAAAAACCAACAAATAAAACTTGCTGGAAAAACTGCAAAAACCAACAAGTAAAACTTGTTGGAAAAACTGCAGAAAAGACTGAAAACCTGCAAAAAAATTCTGTTAATATGAAACAAAAATTTTAAATAAAAGACAATAGTATTTATACTCGATTTTGGTCTACTTTAGAATACCAATCCACCCAAATACTTAGAAAGAAGATCAGAATATCAGAATACAAAATATCAGAGGAATAAGAGTGGGTGAATAGATAACTTCCAAATCTGAAGTTACTCTTTCTCAACYCTTAACAACCTGCAAGTATGTGAGACTAAGCTACAAAACAAGCAAAGAGGGTGAGTAGATCCAATAACATTAACAAAATACTTTGCTAAGACTAGGAAGCTACTACACATAAGGTCTATGACAATACTACAATAGATCTATCCAAGCAAAATACTTTGCTTGGACACCCTACACTAAATCTATAAGCAAAACTCAGGCAAACACCACAATACAAGTTACCTCCAAAACAATCCACAACCAAACACCAAGAAGACTCTCAATGCCAATGGTTTCCTCCAAAGATTCTTTTATTAGAAACAAGCTTGAGCAAATACTTGCTACAAGCTTGAGAAATGAGAGAGAGCAATATGAGAGAGAGAGAAGAGTGGGAGACATTTGGGTATAGTAACAATACACTGAGAATATATGAGAAATGAGGGTGAGAGGGCCTTTATTTATACTTGGGAAGATAAAGTTACCCCTCTTGGATCTTTTACAAGTGTCAAAACATGTGCAAGAGTGAGCATCTCAAGGAGGGGGGCACAACTCTAGGGTTAGGGTTTTGGATTGATGAGTTGGGATGAGTTGTCATCCATTTTCCAAGTCAAAGGGTGAGGTGGAGGCATGAGGGAGGCGCACTAGGGGAGAGAGGGCCCCACCTCTCTTAATTTTTTTATTTTCCAATGTTTTCTCAAGGAGGGGGACGCAACTTCCCTAGGGGGGATGACATGAAGTGGTAGTGACTAGGTAAGAGGGGGTTATGTGAGTGATAAAAGGATTAGGATTGGCTAGTCTAAGGTTTAGGCATCATCTCCCACTTTCTCTTCAACCATTTAACTCAAAATTACAAAATTTAACATTTTGACTATGTCAAGACTAGCAATTAAATTGTTGTTTTGGACTGACTAAAACTCCTCATGGAAAAACACCTAGCAAAACTTGTCCAATTGAGTTGAAACTTGGTCCATGGGTGTAGGGGGTCTCATTCTATTTCTTTTTAGCACAAATACCCCTATAAAAAACCCAAGGACCTAGTTTTTACATTTTTCATCAAAATTTAATTAAAATTACCCAACTTAGACAATTTTAATAAATTAAAAAAAAACCTATCTAGACTCGACGAAATTCCACAAAACTTTAGGAGATGTCTTACATGGTCATTTACAACATTCCTAGACACTAGCTACCAGAGGGCTAGACCATTAGAACGCCTTTCACCACTTTGGAGGAATTATTTGTGGGAGTGAAAAACTCAAGGGAAATTAATAAGGATGGTTAGGCCAAATTAATAACCCGAGGAAAAAAAAACATTCAGTGAAAGGGACTCCTCTAATGATGAATTCCTAAGGCAACTGACCTAACTATGATCCATGCAGAGTCACTACATTATAATCCCACGCAGGGGAGCAAAAATTCTATTACAAAAAGAAGTGTTGAAGGCCAAAACTGCCTTGTAGAACCAATAAGTCTCTGACTTGGTAGTACCTGATGGTGCATATCTTCATGGTACACAGAGTTGACTCCCTAGTTGAAATAAGTGGTCAACAAGGGCACGGTGCTAAATCTATGCAAAAATGAGGCAATGAAACATTAAATTTAACCTAGAAAAGGCAGATCGATTTTAGATACTTAATGAGATCAACCTGCAATAAAATCCCAAGTTAATTGCAAAATATGGAAGAATGTTAGCTCATGCAAACTTGAAATGTACAACCTAGATACGAAAATATGGATCTACAAACCCTAGGTTGCTTGTAAACAAAAAGAAATCAAAGGGAAAAGATAAGTGAGACAACTGGAAAAAGCAAGGAGGGTCGATGCTTACCACTTGGTCATGGAGTCTAAGTTATTCTTGAGTATTTGTCCTCTTATCTTTGATGTTTGAAGTCCCCAAACATCTTCGAAGATTTCTTGGTGAGCATCAAATTAAGAAGTCGGAACCATGCAAGTAATATTGGGAGGTCAATCTTATAAAAATTTAGCCGAAATATTACAAACTTAAAATTTAAAACTAAACCTAGAGTAAGGAAGTAAAACCCTATGATATTCACTCCCAATACACCAAGATATAGTGTAKAACTTCACAAATAAATCAAATAGACAATAAATTATACGTCATTTGCATTGCTTACTTTGTAATAGCTCATTCCTCAATGAAGATTTGAAATATCAAACCCTTCTATAATTACTCTAGAGCATTTACTGAAGAAAATARAAAAGATCCCACACCAAATAAGCAATCCCTTCAAGTGGATTTCCAACCATTACAATTGAAGGAGGCACCCTCCTTATATAGATAAGGCACTCCTTAAACCATACAATACCATGAGCTAGAAACAATACAATATGTTGAAGTGAAAACCATGAGTCCAATACCATGTTCCAAGTGGAAACCATGGGGGAATACCATAGGTGGTTACAAAAAATCCTCAAATGTAGGGTCACCCTCTACAAAATAAGCAAATGCTAACAATATGCCACATGTGTGGTCCATGAGGATACATAAGTTTGTGCACCCTCCCCAAAATGTGGCAACTACGTCTCAAAAGTGTGTGTAGAGTCGAAAGAGGTCCAAGAACAAGGGTGCCCCCTAACCAACTCCAAAAATCATGGAATAAATCATGCACACGYGTGAGAAGTAAGGGGAAAGTGATGTGTGCCCTTCCAGAAGCTTCTAGAAACACCACATGTGTGGGATAGGAGAGAGAAAGTGTGTCCAAGTAGAGTGTTCACATGTGTGCCTAGCAAAAGYAACCTCCAAGTGGTTAGAAAATGCCCACACATGTTAAAGAAGGGTCCAAAAAGGTGTATGCCCCACATGTGTACTAGAATCACCACCATAACTAGCTCATRTTTGCTCCATATGTTGCCAAGTGTACAAGTGATGATGTGGATACCTCTATGATGATGTCTAATGCACTGTCATGGATCCCTAGGAAGTGACTTGTATTCCAATGGAGTGTCATGGATCACAACGTAGGTAGATATTGCTAAATACAKGTATGTGATTCCCAATGTAGGTACACCAATCTCAAAGCAATGTTGCGAATTTTGAGGCATGATACACAAATCGCGATGCATAGTGCATATATCCCAATGTGGGGCACCCACCTATAATGATTAATCAAGTATCAAAACAAGTCATTAGGCAATGCACATTAAATAATCTCTTTTAACAACATCATAACAATTGTTGATTTGATAATTTGCCTAAGTTTACCATGGTGGGACACCCTTACCCTTATTACATGTGTAAATTCCTAGGAGAAAATGTATTTCCTAGGTCACTTGATTAGATATAGATAAAAATGATGAATGACTTATGGAAAGAGAAAGGGAACTTTATGTTTTGGCCCTCAAAGTCATATGTGATGATGTAAGAGGTCCTTTAACTGGTCCAACTAGCTTTCAACAACTAGGAATCTTCACTATTTACACATGCAAGCCTTTTAGAGGGAGCTTTGCTTGGAGTTACCACCTTGACACTTTATTTATTACTCCTTTTTGTATTTTTTCTTTGATTTCTTGCTCCTTTCTCTAGATATGCATTTTTTTAGCATAGAACTTAGGGGCTAGGCCTTTTTAATGAGGTGGCATAGCTCTAGTTTCATTATTTTTTTACTTCCATGCTCTTCATCTCTAGCGTTTTTTTGACTTTATTTGACTTAGTCTCACATTGATCTTCAATTTGTTTAATTAGACCTTGCCGAATGACATATGATAAGTCAAACGCAAATGGGGATGATTTGTTTTTTATGAATAAGATGGAATTGAAAGGAAAAATATGAGAAGTGTTAAGTATGGTTAAGATATGAAGTATGCTAACTCAACTAGATCCCCAATAGTACGATTTAACCCAAGTCATGGCAACACTTATCTAAGGACAATTATGCCCCCCATGGTATAACAAAACAAAATAATACATTTTTTTTTATTGTTAATATGTGTTATTAGATCAAACCCAATGTTTATTACGTTCATGACTAGGTAAGAAACCATCATACCATGTCTAAACAAGAAACCCACATGAGAGCATAACACATACACTGAAATAAAGATCATGCATGAAGTACCATCTGTGAGTGGACATAACATTTGAGGTGCAAAGCATATGAGCTAATATTGTTAATGTTTTATGCCATTATTATAGTTCTTTGCATTTTAATAGATAAGAGCAACATAAGAACAAGATCACTGAGAAATACACATTCACAAGAGACACAACATTTATCCTGGAAAACCCTCTAGGGGAAGAAAACCCAGCAAAAACTTCCTTATCATAAATTGCCAATACAATGTCAAGAGATAACTCATACCAATACAGAAAGTCCTCTCCAAAAGATGCGCCACTCTTCTCCCTCTCTCCAACTGGTAAGTCACAATTTGCCTCTTAGAAATGAGCAAGTGTGTTGTGTATCAAAGT
>JASDQU010378820.1:1090-11380 GCA_032191745.1 Picea mariana | reverse complement strand
TATATCATTTCTGTGTATTGTGAAGATTATGATGGATATTTTACTGTTATTCTGTTATTTCTAGCATTTCGTTCCTGTTCTGCATATTTTATATATCTGGTATCTTGCATTCTTACCTTTCGTTTTCAATACGTCATCCTTCAGAGATGCAATCTATATTATCTTTGACATTCTCCTAGGCAATGATGACAAAATGTTGGGCTCTAAATATGTCCTAAAAACAACCTTAATCTAACATTAATTTTATCAACCGAGGATTTGTCTTTTCTCTCAAGAGTGTCAATCTATGCAGATACTCATAGAGGTTTAAATCATGTAGATATTTAATCTACAAAAAATCTGATTGGATCTAAATTACTGCAATAATCAAGTTCTTCACGCATTGACTACAAACTTTGAAACAAAAATATATTCTGAACAATAACACACCATGAATCAAAACATCAATCACTTTACTGAATTCATTCATTTATCTAAGAAACAACAATTTAGTCTACGAAAACACTTAATGAATCAATCTCTTCATGATTAATTAATCTATTGGAATGGAAAAACGATCTACTGAATAAGAAGGAACAACAAATGCAAATTAAATGAAAGGAAAAACACATACGAATTTGATGAAAGGAAAAAGCATATGCGAATTTAAACAAAAGGAATTCACAAGCAATAAATTGACAGCAAATGGAAATGGAACAACAATCGATAATCTCCAAATGGAATATCTATTCTCTGCAAATGGAACAACATAACCAATTCATAAAAGAATCATCACATCAACGACTATATCTTAACTGTTGAAAAGGAAATATTGAATCACAGAACTATAACAGAATTGATAAGATTACAGATGAGACAGTAACTCTTGTCGAATGGGCCAACAGTCTTCATAATATACTGCTACGAAAAAATCAGTACGCAGAAATGATCAAAACACTTGAAGCTTCCATTAATTCCATAACTGATAAGTCATTTACAATGGGATTGTTGTACAGAGTGTCAACAATTAAGAGATTTGAATTCTTGGTTATATCTCTATCATTCACTATTATTTATATATTACAATGAGATAAGTAAATTAAGCTATCCCTAGGATCGAGAGATCCTCAGGATTGCTTTTGCTATTTATGAAGATTGCAAGATAAAAAGTCAATATTCCTTTGAACTGTTTTGTGCCTGATTTATTCGATATTCAATGGCCTGTGCATATTCATGATATTATTAATTATCTTTAGTTAACAACAATTGTCCATTTCTGCATAAAATCGAAACAATTCAAACCAAAGTTCAGAAAATATCTAATATCATTTAATATTATTTCCTAAAGGATTTTTTAACCATTTTTTTCCCTAATTACTTCAAATTAATAGAAAAGTCAACAAAGAATATATCACAAACTAGAGTAACAAGGAGAATATTTATACCTTTTTCTCAACCCAACACCAATCCACTCAAAACTAGTTCGCGTTTTGAAGTGCTACCTACAACACATGAAACTTACTTTCCAAGTATTTTCCGTTCTCCTTACCTTGTGTTCTCTTTCCTACTAGTATCTCCAAATCCTACGTTGTCATGTGAACTTTCAATACTTCTCTTCTTTTTTCAAGCACCTATTCTAGCGTTCCTTTCTTTTTCTGGAGCTCCTTTATCATTCTTTCAGCCTCTTGTTGAAATGGCTCCAACTAAACCTGCCTTGCTTGTTTTTCTTCCTGCACAGTATTTACCTCTTCCTTTAGGTTTTTCATCTCCTGCGCGACCCTAAATATATGGGATATGTTCATTTTGTTCTTCCTCTTATTCAGGTCTTGAACCTCCATGTTCAGTTTTTCCTCTCTTTGCTCCATCTGCTAGATCTTCTCATCTTCTTCTAGGCTGGTAAAAATATGTGTAGTCCTTTCATATAACTTTGCAACTTCTTTTACTTCCGGCGCTATGCTATCTACGTGCACAATATCCTCCTTCTCTCTCTGTTACCATACTTTTGAGGGTGTGCTTGGAGTTAGTTTTTTTTGTTAAGTATGTTATCTCATGTATGTATTTCTCCATTGTCTGTGAAATCTTTTGGATCTTCTCTTCTGTTGTGACCTCCAGTTCCTGCATGTAGTCTGGTATGCTATTGTATACGACTACAAGTTGTTTTTCTAGTTTATCTATGCACTACTTATCCTCCCCCTTATCCAACATTATATGTTCACAAGTCACCTACAAAATCTTCTTAACCTCTCATTCGAGTGCTAGGTTGGTGGCATCCATTGTAGCTCTAGAATGAACTTCCTACATCACACTCTCTTGTAATACATATAATTACTTCGTGGGTATGTTTACAAGAACCAATGCTATATGTTCTATATCCTTCACTGGTTTCTGCAATGTGTTCTTGTCTACTTCCAACATTTCTTGTGTGACCTTGAACCTGTCACTGCTCATTACTACTGTTTGCACTGTCTCTTCTTTATCTTTTTGCACTGGTGATTTCTGTGCTTTTTCTTTCTTATGCATTGTAGGATGATTCATTTTACTTATATGTAACCTATGCAGGATGTCATGTAATTCTACTAATTTCTCCATAATTTCTTCTCTTTGTGCATCTGTTGCATGCACTACATCCTCCCCTCTATATTGGAATTTATCTACAACGAACTCTACATCGTCTTTTGTAATAGTGAGGATTGGAGGATTCTTGTGATAATTCATTTTTTTCCTTATTTCTCCCTCTTGTTTTCCCATCCTCTTATTTGTTTAGGTTGAGGTTTGTGCCTCGGTTTTCTTCTTTTCTTTATCATCATGTTGTACTTCCTTTGGAAGATAACTATATCCCTTCTCGCCATCCCCTTTTACTTATGCCCTCGACACAATATATTTATTTCTTGGCTTCTTTCTTTCTCTGCTATTTCCTAAAGCTTGACTGCACTCTGCAACCTTCATTGTATTGTCTCCTAGACTACTTGATTTCTTTCATTTAACTTCTTTTGTGTGTTCCTTTAGTTTTTTTCCTTTATTCTATGTTCCTGGAACTTTCCAGTACGTCGGATAGTGCTTCACTATCCATTCTACCTCTTCACTTGATGTGCATTATCTCATTTCTAACGACTTCTTGTTTGGATCTCTTTTGTCCTAAATCCACGTGTGGTGTCTTAAAGCCTTGAAATTAACAATTCCTTCATTTTCCTAGATTACTTCAATTGGAATTCTCCACGCATTATTTTTCTTCTACTGCATGTCTTATAGGAACATTGCAAATATTGTGTTTCTTTCCTGTTGGTTCTTAGGGTATTTTCCCTTCCATAAGGTTTCATACCACACTTCACAACATTTCCCTTTTCAATCTAGAAAGGATGAGAATTTGGGCTCCTACCATCCTACCAAAGCTATCAATATCAATAACCAGGAATAATGGAATTTTGTCCCATTATCCTGTGCATCCCTGTATTCTATCAAAAACTTGTTCAACAAATATGATACCGAGCTTAATACTACACCCTTTGCACATTGTGAAACTACTTCTATAACTCATGTCGGGGCCTCTTCCTTTCTACACTTCCGCAAATCTTTGCAAGACATCATCTTTGTTGAAATTCTCATCGTAGAATCATTGATTTCCTTTATTATTTTTCCACTAGTTCCCCTATTTGTCCCAAACTGCGCTTTAACTTCTTTTGCAATTTTGTTGTCCCTGGATTTGTTGTCCAAATAATCTTCTGGATTTACACTTCCAATAGGAAACCCTATAATATTGGCTATGATATCTACATATATAGGGACCGACCTATCCATTCACATGATACCTCCATGTCCCCTGGCTAGCAGTTGCTTCACACAAAGACCCACATTCTTACCGCGCCCGAAATGTAGTATATCTAGTAAGTTCATAATGCTCGAATTGTATAAACCTGTGATCCACTGCATGGGATCCAAAATAGGTTTCCCTAAGGGTCCTACCTCCCCCCTGTTCTCCAAGTAAATTTCCTGCACAATGTCAGGAAACTTTGGTGTATCTATTACATCATGATCTGGATATTTTAACTTAGGTACCTTCCCTAGCATATCTTCAACTACAAATACAATGTTTGGGATATAAGGTAACGTGATTTATATTGTTCTTGGATATTTCTACTTCTGACCTATTCCTATGTTTTCTTCTAAACTTCATCCTCGACTTATTCTTCTTCTTCATCATCCTTTGTCTATTGATAGCCTGTAATATCTTTGACCATTACTTCCCCTACGATGTCTTTCTATTTTTGTTTTTCCATTTCCTCTGCATTTGTATGATTTTAGGGATTATAGTTTGCACCACCGTTAAGGTTTTCTAATTGTCCCGCATTATGACTCACGTGCACCTATTATGTGGTTTGTATTTCTTCTTCTATCCTTGTTGGGCTAATAGATTCAGTCTCCAACATCGTAACATTCTCTACCTCCATGAAACTCTCCAATTTTTCCATTCTTTCCTTCTTCATCCCTGACTGCCGGATCACTCTTACAAATCATTTGTGAGTGCCAACCTTAGGGGGTTCCATATTTATTTCCTTGCATGAAATAAACTATCACTCTTTCTCAATCACCCTTTCTTTGCACTCTTAAGTTCTCTATGGCTCTGTCGCTTCGAAAATCAGAAGTGTTTTTCCTTTAACCGTCTCTTTCCTCTTTATAGACTCAGTCATTAATGCTCTGATGGGTTCATTATTTTCCAGTTATTTCTTCGTTCTGTCACATGGTGTCTAATTTTCTTACATGTAGGTTTTTGAATATGTCAGACCAATTTTTTGTTTGTTGCGCGATGTCATTCTCAACTATCTGTATATGCCATATTCCTCTAACTACTTATTTTTTTCTTTTTCTTCATTTTTCTACTTTTGTATTCCTTTTTATTATTTTAACTCCTACTATTTACAATATGTACAAGTTTACTTGTTGCACTATAACTACTAAGAGTAAGTGGTTCAACTATCCATATACAGTTTCAGTCGACTACCATTCACCCTTCCTTGAATTTCCTTGCCTGCTAAGTCTTGTAGCTATACAACACCTCCATTTGTGACATACTTTATGTGATATGGCCCTAGTCAATGCATTCTAAGCTTCCTTGGGTGCTACAAATAATTACTGTCATAAACTAAAACTAGATCTCCTACATTAAAATTATTCTTCTTGATATGTTTTTCATGCCATGCTTGATCATTTTCTTTTTGTACCTCTTGATGAAAACCCGGTAGGATTCTTTCCTCCAATTCCATCACTTGAGCCAATATTTCTTGTGTTGTGCCCCTTTCTGTCATATCTGTAATTGTTGCAATGCACAGGCTTGGTATCAAATAATCTAAGAGAACTATTGCTTCTTGTCCATAAACCAATCTGAAGGATGTATGCCATGTTATCTTCTTGCATGTAGTCCTATAAGCCCAAAGCACTATTAGTACCTTCAAATACCAATCATATATGTTCACATTACAAATATTTGTCAAGGAATTCTGCAAAATCTTGTTAAATGCTTCCACTGTTCCATTTGCTTGAGGGTGATAAAAAGTTCTCTTCTGGTGATGTATATTAAATTCCCGTGATCTCTCATCAATATTATTGGACATCCAAATCTTGTCACTACATGTTCAAACAAGAAGCATGGTGCAGTCTCTACGTTGTAATCCTTCACTAGTGTAATCATCCAAGATTCCAATAATTGACCTGTACTACCTTTGATCTGTAGCTTTTGAATCATCATCTTTTCTTAACTTGCAACTAGTTTGCATAGGAGTACTGACTGGTTTGTAATCTTCCATACCGAACCTCTTCAGAATGTCTCTAATATACTTGGTCTAAGAGATAAATATGCCTTGATTTCTTTGACATATCTGAAGACCCAAGAATAAATATAATTCTATAAGTAATGACAACTTATTTATGTTTGAAGAAAATCCAGTGGGAAATTTAATTTTTTCAATAACCTGTTTTTCATCCTTGCTTTGTTTCTCTATCAATAACCATGGAAGGGAACCTAAATTTTGGTCTCCATTGTTATTTGAATGAATCATACGTTGTATTGCATGATTATCCTCAATGTCATTACAAATCTTGACAATTTTTTCTTTGTCACTCCTTCCATCTAAGATTCACCATAACATTTATGTCACATTCTTCCAGATGTGCATTGTATCAACAATTTCTAGGTTCTCATAGTAGGGGATCCTATTGAATTGTACAAAATAACTTTTCATTCCTCTTGGAAGTGCTCCATTATTAATGTCTTCATGACGACCTTCAAGGTGAAGAATATAAATTAAATATATTATAACAATACTTGTCAATTAGTACAATGAAGACAATGCAATAAAAATATAAAATATTCCAAACATTTCATGTATGATACATAGACGATTTGATCCATACCTTAAGGATTTCTATTATATTGCAAATTCCATAGACGAGGTGTCATTCCCCATGGTTTTAATCTAGTGTCTTCATTCCCATTGAAAATATGTTTTTTGGTACTTCGATATGTATGGTTCTTAGAGAGGAAATGCCTATACTCATCAAACACCTCCTTTCCTGAACTTCTTGAATGACAATATTTCATCTTAGGACCACAAACTGGACATGCAAATTTACCCTTTGTTTGAAGACCTACAAGAGATGGATTAAATTTATATCAATTATTCAAAGTATGTTTAATGAAGGGATTATATAAAAAACATGCATGATATGAACTTCATAAAATTAAACATTATTAAAGTGCAATGGAACGTTATAACATACCATGGAAATTTTTTATCCATGGGGCATCATGAATTGTCCATACAAGCATTGCATGAAATTCAAATTCCCTTTGTGCACCTACTTGTCTAGAGATATCATAGATAGTGATTCCCTTCCATAACTCTAGTAACTCATCGATAAGAGGCTCGATATATACATTCATATCTCTTACTTGGTACTTACCTAATTAATTGAACATACAATACATAATTACTACATATATGAGTAAATAAAAAATATTGAACATAATTATAAGACATAATTGAACATATATGAGTAAACAAAAAAATATAAGACATAACTATGAAACAAACAAGACAAATGAGATGTTACCTTGTTAAAAAAAATTATTCTAAACAAATACCTGGAACAATAATTGCCAACATTATGTGCTCCCTCTTTATTGACATCCATGGAGGAATGTTATTGTTTATAACAAAAACAGGCCACACCAAGTAATTAGATCTGAGATCTCCATATGGATTGACACCTTCAGTTGCCAATGAAAGCCTAATATTACAAGGTTTGACTTTAAAATGTGGCCATATTTCCTTTATCTTCTTAAATGCATATCCATCTGCAAGAATTAGAAGAACACCATCTTTACTTTTTTTCTTTGCATAGTAATCCATAAATTGTGCTATGCTTTTGCACCTAAACAATTGTCATAAACATGGAATTATGGGAATATAACAAATAACCTTGTGAGGCACCTTTTTAGTTACTTGATTATTTCAATATTTACTAATTTGAAATTTTTGGAATTCTCTTTCGACGCATGTTCTCCATAATATAGAATATTATCATCAGGACATGCATGAATAACTTGATACTCCATTCCAATATCTTTCATGATGGCATGTAAATATTGGTATGTGTGGCATAAAACATTTGACGATGGTAACAAGAATTCACCTAAGAATATATAATATAAAAAATCAATACTCGTGTACATATTGCATCCAAATTTACAAATGATCAACTAACAATAAAAATAGAGGAAAAAAGAAAACATTTATCATCATATATTGAATGTGACAAAATATATTACATACCTTAGGATCTGTGTGATACAATTTTTTGAAAAAGCGTTCATAACCCTTAAGTTTACCAGGAACAATATAACAAAGAGAAGAATTATTTTGGAGCCTTCATAAAGAGGTTTTCTTGCCTTCTCAAGTACAGGTATATCAAAAAAACCATCAATCTAGTCATCATCAGCATCCATTCCAACAGTATTAAATGTCTCTCAAATCAATATGTGTTGGATAATCGGTTTTCATTGATGTTGTTGGATAGTTCACTGTCAATGATGTTAACAAAAGTAGTTTTCATTGATGTTAACATATGTGTTGGGTATAATTAAAGAAGTCTCCAAATTGGTCCCATTATGGTGTATCTTTAAGCATGGACCTCAAGGGAAGACTCTTTGAAGAAGTCTACAAGAAATCCATAGATGTGGTCATTAGACCCAAATTTGACTGAGGGAAATGAGGTTGGAGAATACTTTAAGTGTATATAAAACCCTCATAAATGGATATTCCTTGTCATGATGTTTCCAATGATAGGTGGTACTCCAAATGGTTCCTCAAGGTTGAGTATTTATTCCCTCTTGAATTTGGAAGCCCCAAATAATGGTTAAGAAGCCCCCAAATAGTTACAAGTCATAATTAAAGGGTAAAGTGGTTGTAACAAGAAAGTAAATTTTGATCCTAGATTTATGGAAAGAAGTTACTTTGTAAAAGTATAAATACACCATAAGAAGTCACTCATAACAATATACATAAGTTCAATGATTATCTATCTTTTAAGTGATATTTTTGTAAATATTTTCTTAACATTTTTGTGGTATTGAAGTTTTGGTAGCGAACTTCTGGTACAAAGTTTCAGTAGTGAAGTTATAGTAGCAAAGGTTTGACCATGAAGTTTTTGTAGAAATGTTTTGGTAGAGAAGTTCCGATAGAGAAATTATGGTAGTGAAGTTTCGATGGTGAAGTTATGGTAGTGAAGGTTTCACCGCGAAGTTCTAGTAACAAAGTTCTAGTAGAAAAGGTTTGGCTATGAAGTTTTGGTAGCGAATTTTTGGGAGAAAATCGCGAATATATGAAAAGAACTTGAAGAAGATGATATATTTGGTTTCCTGAACATGAGATGCACCAAGTTGGTCTATTTGTCTGAGATGATATGCATTAGGTCTTGTTTATGAGTAAAGGTATGTATTTTATACCTTTTTTTTAGGCTTGTATCATGGTAGTTATGGAACATTTTTAAGGCATGTCTGGAAGGCCCTTTTGGTACATGGTTGAGGTTCATGTCTTGGTGATATTGATACATGCTTGATACATATCCTTTGTACATTGTATATGGTTGTTATGGTTCAATGTTAGAGGCACATATTTGTGATATTGGAATGTATTTGAGGCATTGGTATATGCTTGAGGCACATATTTGGTGCATGATCTGAGGCACATATATGTATGAGGTGCACTTCTTGGTGATATTGATGCATATTTGAGGTACTCCTTGATGAGGTTATGGTACATGTTTGAGGTACATCCATTGGATGTTGTTGTACATGCTTGAGGCATGTCTTGGTGATTTTGATACATGTTGAGGTACACCTTGTTGATGTTATGGTACATTGATTAGAAGAATATCTTGTCTATATTGGTATCTTGGTATCTTGCCTATGTTGGTTATGCTTGAGGCACTTCATTGATGATATCTTATGGTACATGGTGTATGGAATGATTGAGACATATGATGAGTGATATGGTTTATCATTGATGTTAGGTTCTGGTATAGGTTAATGTACATGGTATGGTATAGGTTTTGGTACATGGTTGATGTACATGGTTGATGGTTGATGCACATGGTTGATGGTTGATGTACATGGTTTATATACTTGGTTTGGTGATGATTTTGGTATCCATGAGAGTGGATCTGGTTATAGTTGGTTGCTGATGATATATCAATGATGATGACAGTGATAGTGACAGTGACATGTTAGCTGACTGATTGATCGTCAGTGACATGTTGATATGACAGTGGTATTCGTACATTTATATAACACTGACAGTGACTAGTTGGATGATTGGTTTATCATTAGTGATAAGTTGACATGACAGTGGCAGTCGCGGGTTGATGTGGCAGTGAAAATGTCAGGTTGGTTGATGTCTTGGTGACATTAACAGTGACACTATAAGTGGTAGTGACAATGATCCTACACTTATATTTTAGGGTGGTATAATGAGGCAAGGAAAGTATTTTGTATCATCCTTTCAATTTATGTTGAAGAATTGAAAAATTTGGAGCCTCCTTTAGGTTGGTGCTTGTAAATCAGGGGGTCATAGTCTCCTTTCGGTTGGTGCCAAAGAACTCAGGGAGTTGGTGCGTCCTTCATGTTGGTTCCTGTAAATTAGAAAGTTGTTTCCTCCTTCCCATTGGTGTTGGAGAATTTGGAATTTGGTGCTTCCTATGAATGTATTATTGATATATATAAGAAATCATTCTATGGTTTTATCCCATTTGGGTTTTCAC
>JASDQU010378819.1:0-11272 GCA_032191745.1 Picea mariana | reverse complement strand
GAGTTACCTGGCTCTGATACCAGTTGTTAGAAAAACAAGACCGTGGAGCAATAAAATAAAACAAATGCAGAAACAAAAACACAGAAGACACACAATACAAGAGAGACACATATTTACGTGGTTCACCCAGTGTGGGCTACGTCCACCAGAGAAATTGCCAGGTCCTTCCTTTATTATTATCCAGCAAATGAAGGGATACAACCTACAACAAAACCCGCTGTAACTTCCTCTTCTTTCTCTCACAGTATCCTCTCTCAGAATACAATATTCACCCTCGTACATAGCCGCAATACATTTCCCTCATAAAAGAGGGTTGCCTTCTAGGGCAGAAAACCCTAACATAATCTCTACCATTAGATCTGCGACCTTATAATGAACGGTCCAGATTTACAATGAAATTACAATATACTTTTATAAGGCAATTTTTGCTTCGGGGGCTTCGCCCCCGAACCCCCGCTTGCCCCCAGCCGGGGGGATGGACCCCCCGGTCCCCGCAGAGGGGGTACCCCCCCTCTGCNNTCATGGGGTATAAACACGGATAAAAGCAAGGACCTCTGCATCAGGAAGATAATCAGGCTCCACAACCAACAATTTCATCCTTGGTTGCAACCTATCGATATGCTATGAGTAGAAGCTTAAACAGAGAAAATGGCAATTTGGGTTTGCAAACCCCTCACAACAGAAGCAGAGAAAAGGAGGCCCAAACACGCAGAACAAAGGGAAGAGCAAGGATGGACAGCCTCAGGACAACTAGTCCAAACCGCAAAAAAAAGAAGAACAATGGGAAGACAAAGAAAGACACTAGGAAATGGTGTGAGTTCCATAGGAGCCCATGGCATAACACCGTTGAATGTCGCTCAAAGCAGTCATTGGTGGTCGAGGTGAAAGCCTTTGAATCATATGTAGGATTTGACTTTGAGTCAGAACCAGGAAAAGGGAGACGATTCATTGATTTGTAACCCAGTGCCACCATTGCTACCACCACCAAGGTTCAGCCCGATGAACCTAATGAACCAGAGGAAGGTAAGTGCCTCTTTCATTCACAGATGTGGGTGACGAGTACTCCATTGCAATTCATTCACAGATGTGGGTGAAGGGTACTTCGCTGCACTTCATTCACAGATGTGGGTGAAGGACACTTCGACGTAGAAAAGGGGTAGTGTTGCAAAAACATTTCTATTGGTCAAAACTCCGACAGGATGTCAACAAGTACATTAGATTCTGCATAGCCTGCACCATTTCCAAACTGGCCATTAAGAAACAAGGCATGTACACCCCTCTGCCTACTTCTAACAGGCCCTGAGAATCCATCTCGATGGACAGCATGTCAAGCCTTCCTTCCACCAAGGAGGGAAATGATTGTGTTTTCATGGTGGTTGATTGATTTTCCAAGATGGCGATTATGGTTGCTTGCAAGAAGAGTATCACAGCAGAGGCCATTGCCAATCTCTTCTTCGAGCGAGTGTGGGTACATTTTGGGACGCCACAGACCATCATCTCTGATCGAGATAACTTGTTCCTCAACACATTTTGGTTGAGCCTTTGGTCACGAATGGACACCAAGCTCACCAAATCCACAACCTTCCACCCCCAAACGGATGGAAAAACTGAGGTCGTCAACAAGATGATCATGCATATCTTGCACATGTACAATTCCAAACATTTGTGCACATGAGATGAGAGTCTTCCATATGTTCAACACAGTTACAACATAGCCATACATAGCTCAACCGACCACAACCCCTTTCAGGTGGGTTTAGGATTTTATACATTGGGTCCCATGGATGTTGCACTACCCCTTGCATCCACACAGTCAGAATCATCCCATGTGCAAACCGAATCCAAAAAATCCACGAGGTTCATTGAATGAATCCAGCACATCCGCCAACGGGTTCAGGATATTTTGCAGGTCCAATGCCAAGTACAAGCAGGGCCATGATCAACACCAAGTGCCACACAAGTTTCAGATGGGAGATAAAGTTTGGTTGCACTTGCAAAAAGAACGCCTTATAGGACCCGATCGAAATATTCGTCCACTCTGCTATGGACCATACACTATGACCAAGGTTGTGGGTGACAATGCTTTTGAGCTCAACATTCCCCCATTCCTTGGCTTGCACCCAGTGTTTAATGTGGACCTCCTTTGGCCATAATTTTCACCCTTATTAGACACCTCAGAGATAACATAACAATTGACACCAACAGAGCTCAACTCTAAATGCATGGAACATGCATCCACTGATCATATCGTGGACACACAGGTCAAGGACACTCGCCAACATAAGCCTCAACTTTATCGGGTTGCCAAAGTAGGGCAACTCTTGCACTAAGGCAAGTGGCTCACCCGAGGCCAAATTCAACAGAAGTTTCCACATATGACGGGGGGATTCAACGCAATGGAGACCATTACTTCCTAAGGGAAGAGGATTGATCCAAGTGGATATCGATGGCCACCCACCTCTTCCAGCTAGCTCACATACAACTTTCATCTTGGCAGTTACAGTTTTTATCTTGGCAATTTTTTTCTAGCTTTTGGTGTCCTAAAATTTCGGAGCCTATTGGGGCGTGCACACAGATAGGTTAAAGACCCTGGGTTCAAGGTAATTAGTCCAAAAAAACCTTATATATATCGACCCTTTCAGCATCACCTGCAAGCAGGCAAAATCTCACTTGAGGTATCTTTATGGGGACTGCAGGAACCGAGATTATGCGGCGGTGAGGGAAAGAAGGAAGACACACATTATCATACCTACAAGATCCTTTTGCGCACTACATCCTAGTTAACCTGTCCTCGTTACTTAATTCTTTATGCAAATCAATCTCTAATAATATCATTTAGCAGTTAAACATACACTTAAGGTTACTATGCATGAATCTATCAACAATATCAGTAAGGATAACATTCATCCATAGTAAAGAGAGGAAATAACACCATACATACATGAATTAACACAATACATGCATCAATAACCATTCGACAACATATTTCAACACAGATTTATCGTGGTTCACCCCCTCCCGGGCTACGTCCACAAAAGATTTGCTTCTTTATTATAGTTAAGGCATTATACTTGCGCTCTGTGCTACAATATATGTTCAATATACATTCCTATACTTACATTCATGGATTCTTTACACACAGAACATCTTACAGCTACAACTACTACTCATAATTCCTCTCTACTTCCTCGTGTGTCACTTCTCTTCTGCTTTTGTCTCTACTGCGATCGCTCTTGTCACTTATACTCTCTTTCTGTCACTACTACTTCCTCTCTTGCTTCTTTCCTCTTTTTCTTATTTAGGTCTCTTTTTCTCAGGTTTTCTTAACAGCTCATAATGAGTTGGCTCCCACCCCTGATTGGTTGGTGACAACTCATTATGAGTTGGATTCAAATCATGCTCGGTTGGAGACAACTCATTATGAGTTGGATACAACTCATGCTCAACTGGTTTTTGTGGATTTTGTGGGATCTTGTTCCTTCTTGTTCCCTATATTCTCCTCTTTCCTCTCTCTTCTTTATTAATCTTCTTGATCCTCTTGATCTTGTGCATTTTCTCTATGTGTCATCTCTTCTCGTTATTCTCTATCCAACATGCCCCCAACACTCACCAGTGGCTCATCCCGAGCCACTCAGGCATGTTGTGCCCGTTCGTCCATACTTAAGTGAATTTCTGGAGACTGTCCTTCGCATTTTGTACTACTGTTGTGATTTTGACTTTCTTGTCCACAATCTCCTCCATCATTTACGCAATTACTATAGCAAGTTTTGATTTTGTATCTCGCATGACTAATTTCGTTGCACTCTGTGTAGTGGCTAACTCTTCTAGCACCTTGATGGTTGTTGGTTGTGGAGCTTGATTATCTTCCTGATTCAGAGGTTTGTTTCAGCCATGCTTGGAACCCATTTCCTAACGAGGGGTGTGGGGGAGCTTGCCCCCCCACCAACTGTCGCCAGAGGGGTCCAGAAGAGGTGACAATTTTTGTAGCGCCCCCCCCCCAATGGGGGATTCGGAGACAACACCCCCAAAGAAAAATTTTGGGAAAAATTGCCTTGTAAGATATTGTAATTTCATAGTCAATCTGGATCGTTCATTATAAGGTTGCAGATTTGATGGTAGAAGTTATTTTAGGGATTTTTTCCCTAGAAGGAAACTCTCTTTTATGAGGGAATTCTATTGCAATTATGTATTATCGTGAATATTGTATTCTGAGAGAGGAGACTGTGAGAGAAATAAGAGGAAGTTACACCAGGTGTGTTGTAGGTTGTATCCCTTCATTTTGTTGGGTAATAAAAAGGAAGGACCTGGCAATTTCTCTGGTGGATGTATCCCACATTGGGTGAACCACATATGTCTATGTCTATATTGTATTGTGTATCTTTTGTGTTTTATTTCCGCATTTGTTTTATTTTATTGCTCTGCAATCCTGTTTTTCTAACAACTGGTATCAGAGCGAAAGGTAACTCGCAGGAAAAGAGGGTTCCTCGTTCGAGTGGGAGCAATGGCGAAAGATGAAAAGTTTAGGGTCAAAATATTTAACGGTCAAAACTACCAGTTATGGAAGATGCAGTTGGAAGATTATTTATATTAGAAGTATCTCTTCCTACCATTGGGTGGAATAGCTAATTGCAAATTGGCATTGTCTTGGGGAGAGTACATAGAGAATGTGTTGGTAGGGTTTAGAATGCATAATGCAAAATCAGTTAGTACACCTTTGGCCAGACATTTCAAATTAACTAAGGAAATGTGTCCCAAGACACATGAGAAGATAGAATACATGTCCAGGGTCCCTTATTCATCAACAGTTGGCAGCTTGATGTATGCAATGGTTTTCACAAGACCAGATATTGCACATGCAGTGGGAGTTGTGAGCAGGTATATGAACAATCCAGGTAAAGAACATTAGGGGGTAGTAAAGTGGATTCTCAGTTATTTGAGAGGTACTACTACTCATGCATTATGTTTTGAAGGTTCAGACATTGTTCTACAGGGATATGTTGAATCAGATATGGCAGGTGATAAAGATAGCAGGAGGAGCACCACAGGGTATGTTTTTACTGTAGGTGGAACAACATTAAGTTGGATTTCAAAACTACAAAATGTTGTTGAACTTTAAACAACGAAAGAAGAGTATGTTGTTGCTACATAGGCTAGTAAAAGGATAATTTCGTTACAAAGGTTTATGGAGGAATTGGGAAAGAAGTAGGAGAATAACAGGTTGTACTGTGACAGCAAGAGTGCCATGCATCTTGCAAAGAACTCAACCTTCCATTTGGAGACTAAACATATACAACTCAGGTACCATTTCATACGATCTGTCTTGGAAGATGAACATTTGAAGTTGGAAAAGATACATACTAGCCAGAATCCTACAAACATCTAAACAAAGGGAGTAACCAGAGAGAAACTAAGTTCCTACTCAGTTTCAGTTGGCCTTCAAGCATGAAGGTAAATATGAGAAATTTTCCAGGTCTAAGGTGGAGTATAGTCCATCAAGTACATCAACACTTGAGTTATTGTGATTAGTCTTCAAGTGGGATATTGTTGGTTGTGGAGCCTGGTTATCTTCTTGATTCAGAGATTTTTTGCAGTCGTGCTTGGAACCCATTCCCTAAAGGGGAGTGTCGGAGGGATTCCCCCCCCCCCAACAACTATCGCCAGGGGGGGTCTAGGGGTGGGGGGGGCAACGACATTTTGGAAAAAATTACCTTGNTAGGGATTTTTTCCCTAGAAGGCAACCCTATTTTATGAGAGAATTGTATTGCGGCTGTGTATTATCATGAATATTGTATTCTGAGAGAGGAGATTGTGAGAGAAATAAGAGGAAGTTACCACAGGTGTGTTGTAGGTTGTATCCCTTCATTTTGTTGGATAATAAAAAGGAAGGACCTGGCAATATCTCTGGTGGACGTAGCCCACACTAGGTGAACCATGTATATCTGTGTCTCTATTGTATTGTGTATCGTTTGTGTTTTATTTCTTGCATTTGTTTTATTCTATTGCTCCATGATTCTATTTTTCTAATAGATGGCTTCGTCTTGCAGTGGTTTCCACTTCTGTATGGCCTTCCTCTATTCTTCCTTCATTTGGTCCACTTCGCTTTAGAGTTTCATGTTAGCCAATATCGCTAACATTATTTCTGTTGGGGCCAACTTGTTCATGTGGTCAATTTCCTACTACACTTCCTCATGTTTACTTCTTATCCTATCTTCCAATTATTGTAGTTCTGGATTGGTGGTAAGCATTGTCTAGATGCGTGTGCCTACGTCACACAAATTTATACACTCTTGCTCTAAGCTTTTAATAATCACCACCATTGTCTGTGCAGTCTGTTCCCTTCACGCTCTTTCTTCTGGTGGTGTCCTGGTGTTGCATTCACTTCCAATTCCATGATCTTCTTGCAAAAGCCCTGGATAGCCTAGCTAATCTTCCCTACATGTTCTTCGACTGTGGCCTCTACCACCATCGGTACTTATGGTACTTCCTTATATAACTATTGTACCGTTGCTTGAACTTTCTGCGCCAATTTCTCAGCTTCCTCCTTTTCCTTCCTTATTTCTTCGGCCTTTTCCTCTGCTTCGAGCTTCTACCTCTTAGCTTCCTTTAGCTCATTGTTTGCTTTGCTTTTCTGCTTTTCTGCATTCTCGGCTCGTTGTTGCATTGTGCCCTTTTCTTGTAGTGCCTCGGTATATTTCTTCTGCAGTTCCTCTTTCTCGGCCTCCACCTTTGTAATTATGTGGCTGCAGTATCTACGCGAATGTGTAATTCATGCATAATCCCCATATGTAAGCTCTGTAACACTTATGTACTCATATGGGATACAAATAAGTCCATTTGATTTAGTCCCTGTAGTTTCTCTTGAATTTTAGGGTTGGGTTGCCCGACTATTCATACTAGCACTTTGATCACTCTGTGCAGTCATATTGACTGAACCAACCCTGCAGTCTGTGTCACTTATGTCGGACCTATTTGGACTGTGCCTAGTCCTTGCGCAGGTGTTATGTGAATTGTCTCTAGGATATTTTGGATTACCCCTAGTTGTTCCTGTATTACTTCTTGTTTCTTGGTCCATTCCTCAACTACCTCTTCTTCTAACCTATGTTGCGTCCTACTACGTTCTGCATCCATCCTCTACTAGAGTGCTACCAGCTAATCCTGCATCTCCTTGTGTGATTCTTTCTTGTTAGGTACTTTCTCCCAAATTTCCTTTGCAGTTTCATCCATTTGTTGGCCAATTCTTTCCATGTCTCCTTCGGTTAATATGTAGAATGGAGGTGGTGGTCTTTGTGCCTTAGTTTTCCTGTGTGCTCTCCCTGCTTATGTTTCTCTTGTATCCTTTATTTTAATGCCTTTATGGGGGGTTGTTGATGTGTCATGTGTGACCCTTATTCATGTTGGTTGATTTTTTCCTTGTGTTTCCCTTAGCTCTTCAGAATTGTTCTCTCATTCCTCCTCTTCGTCTGATCGGCCTGCCCTATCTGTTGTCTTCTTTCTCTCCTCGTCCTGGGTCTAACCCTAGACATGGGCGTCGTTATTCATCTCCTTGTTCTAGTCTTTAATTTTTAGGCCCACTTCCTTTGATGTCACCCCATATCCCATTTGTGTCCATTGTTGTGTTGGGTCCTTCCCAGCTTGTACATACATATGGTGCATGCTAGCTCTAAACCACGCGATGCATTCATATGCTGCTATTGTTTCTGCTGGAATGCATGGTGTGTGTGTGTCACTATCCGTATGATATAGTCTAAGTAGGTAAATAATACAATGTTTGTCTCAGTTTGTCTCCTCTTCATTGTTGTGTGCCAGTTAACTTTGTCAGTTCCATCGACTTTTTGCACAGATCTTCCATTTATGGCAACATGCCTTCTGCTTAATTTGTTATGTCATGTCATGATGATATATCTCTTTTTTTTTATTGTGTCTTTCATCCTACCTTGCACAGGTATTGAAAACTTCCCCATTCTGTCTCGAAAGTAGTCTTATGTCTATCCTCCTTCGCAATTTTGATTTGGTGGTAGCCTGAGAAACCATCTATGAACGAGTTTGCTTCTTGTTCGCCTACATTCTCCAATACCTCATCTATATATAGAGTTGGGAATGGGTCATGTAGGCATGCCTCATTTAGCTTTCTGAAGTCGATGCAGATTCTAATCCCCCATGTCTTCTTATCTTGTACTACCATGGGAGTTATCCATTTAGATTCTTTGACTGGTTCAATAACTCCCACTTTTAACATGCAATCCATTTCTTCCTTGACTTTTTATTTATATCATGGGTTCAGTCGGTATGGTCTGTGTTTTATCGGTTTATCATTAGGATTAAGATGGATTCTCATTTCTCCTAGCTTGACAGCTATCCCCTTCATTTCTGAGAAATTGCTCATGAATAACTCTCGGTACTCGTGCAGTAATTCAAATATTTTTTCTATGGTTTCATCATCCCAACAGTCTCCTATCTGCGCCAACTTCAGATTTTCATTTGTTCTAATGTTGATGTTCCTTGTCTTTACTAGTTTTTTGTAGGGTTTTGATTCCATCTATGAGCCTTCAATAGTTTGCTCTCCTTCTGTTTCCTGTACTTGAACATTCTGGGGATCTTATTCATCATAATCCTCTTGGGTCACATTATAGCATTCAAGTAATTTATGGAGTCTCATAACAACATTATGTGCAGTGCATATCGATATTATGTATATATGTTCTTCTTCGTTGCATATCGATATTGCTTCCATATGTTCTTCTTTGTTGAATATTTTGTGTTTGATTGCTTGAAGTGTTGAATATATCGAGGGTGACTTATGTTGAAATGTAAATGTTAATTTGAACCTTTGACTTATATAATCCCACTGTGTTATGTATTTGCACACTTCCATTTCTAAATACCAATTTTTCGATATTGTCTCAACAATATGAATGAACTTCAGCGTTCATTCCTCCTTGGGAACTGCATTCCACTGGCTTTCACACTGCACAATATGCTTTGTTGGGTTTCTTTCACTGGTATATTTATGCGTCATATCTCCCTTCTCAGTGTTGAATCTTAACTAGATTAGTCTCCTACACTATTGTCAATCTTCCATGGCGCCTTTGTGCGTCGCCCACCATCTTGCAAGGGTGGCTTTCAATACAATGTCCAATGCTAACACCCTATGTTGCTCTAGTACTTGTGCCTCGAATTTTTGTACGAATGTTGCTATATCTTTCAACCCATCATACTTAGGTGGGTTACACAATTCTATTCCAATCCAACGTAATGGCCTGGTCATGCGCGCACATTGTCGTGTGGAGACTTCATGCATTCTTTGCTACCATTTTTCCATCCCTGCTTCTGAGTCTAATGTACACGAACTGATGCTTCTCCAACTCAATGCACCATCTGCGGTGGGGTTAACATAATCCTCCATCCTTGCAGTCATGTTGTACAGGTGATCGATTTCATTGCCCCACGCTGGTTCTATGTACCACCTTTGTTCTTTTGGGTCTAAGGTTGTAGTTACTTTCATGTATCTGACTTCAAATATCATCTCTCAACTTTTCAAGTTGATAATTGCTTGACTATCAAAGGCCCATTAACGTTGGATATGGTTGGCTGTCGTCCAAAATATTGATAACTTCAAAATCTGCGATGCTGCGCACTCCATCTATATTCAGAGGTATTCTTGTTAACCTGCCAATAGGTACTGTTTTGTACTGATTTCCTAGTCTCAATTAGATGGGTGACCATGCTAAATTTAGTTTCCCCGTCATCTCCCATGGCTACTTAGGTAACATGTTCACGTCGGAACCAAAGTCTAAGATCACATTGTCTATGTCATATTCTTCAATTTGTGCACTGAACCTAAATTCTCCATTGGTTCTTTTTGTTGGAATATTTATTACGGGTAGACAGAAGGTAGAGTATTTGTTTGTCATTGATGGCAAGCTCAGCCCGATGATGACGAACAAGAGAAAGTGGCAAGACCAACAGCGCAACGATGATCGCATGGCAAGATCATAAGCGTAAACTCCATTTCAGAGTTTCGGATACCAGGAGTTGGAGGTGTCAAGGACACTCACGACAAGAATGATGAAATTGCGAAATGTGAAACCACAACTTAATCTCCATTTTGGAGTTTTGGATACCGAGAGTTGGAGGTGTCAAGGACACTCACGACAAGAATGATGAAATCGTGAAATGCGAAACCACAACTTAGACTCCATTTCGGAGTTTCACAGACCGAGAAATCAAAGATCAAAGGAACTTTAACCTTTGAAGTATTAACCCTAAAATCCCGAAACAGACACATCAGCAAACCACGTCAGCTAAGGACACATGGCACAATCAGGCAATGACAAGTGTCAAGCTTATTCAACATTTCAGGCACATGTAAGTAACGAATCAGAGTGACACGTGGCAGCTACTTTACACGTGTCAATCCACGTGTGACGTCAGCAGGTTTACGTCACATTGAAACTTTCTATTTCGGGGTTTTACATAGCAAGAAGAAACTCCACCATCATGAAGTCTCGAACTCTGAAATGCCGAAAGGGACTATTGTGAGTCTCAAAAACCCGAAAGGAAAAACTCCTAAATCCCGTCAACCGTCCATCTCAGTGGGTTATGTGAACCGTCCGATCACTTCGGAGATTTTGTGATCATGAATTTTATAATGTTGGAGTCACGATGACTCGAAGGGAAAAACGTTGAAATCCTGTCAGTTGTTCGATTAAGAAAAGAAGGGATCAAATTATGAAGTTTTGTGGACCGTTGATCTGGCTCCATTTCGGGGATTGCGACTTGGAGTGTCGAGACACTTCTTCACAGGAATGTCGAAATGTCGAAATGCGAAAAACACCTTTTGGTGTAGGTTGTGGTCACCGTCAGTGGTCATGTGAGAGGGAGGAGCTAGCACCAAGCTAAGCTCCTTTTCGATGATCGTAACATGAAGAGTCAAGACTCTTCACCACAGGAATGTCGAAATGCGAAATGGCGAAATCAATGCGAGACCTTGTGCTTGTAATCCAACAGTGTTGGATACTTGGAAATCTGATCGAAGGGCTATTGTTGCTCTTCACGATTAATTGTTTAGTTACGATTCAGTTAGCAGAACCGAATCATGGTTCTTGGACGGTTGGCATTTTAGTTGTTGAAGCATTGTTCTAGGGATTTGAGGAGTAACTGAAGGGGTTGTAGTGTATAAAAGAAACATGCAGTGACTGTGCGTGGTTGGTCGTTCTGAATGAAAAATGAGTTGAACTGTAAGAAAGGGAAAATTACAGTATGCGCAGTGTGA
>JASDQU010378817.1:0-11272 GCA_032191745.1 Picea mariana | reverse complement strand
GTGTGTGTGCTCATTAACCACTGGAAAGGCTGAATGACTCCATGGCCCAATACTAAAGGCACAAGGTCTGCTAGGTTCTTGGAAACCTCATAGGGAGATATCCATCCCAGTTGGAGCCAAATGTTAACTCTAAAAAACGCACCAGCATTTTTGAAGGAAAGATGCCTAATCTTGTAGGGAAAAATTTTCCAGCTTCCCTAGCTCCAAATCCAAATCTGATTTCATCATTGGAAAGCTTATGATCTGTAGTTAAAAATCGACTATTTAAACGTGCGAAACAGATATTCCATGGCTGAGAAAATTAATTTTTACCAAAGGCATTTTTTGCTGGAAATTCTGACTTTCGGTGGTTTAGACGAACAGGACGACTGTTCATTAACCACCGAAAGTTGCGCTTTCGGTGGTAAATTCGCACAGAATCTTTCCAGTCAACCACCGAAAGTCTGTTTTAACCAGAATTTTCAAAATTTCGCACAGATCAAGGATTTTTGAATCCAAATGGTTTGAATTTGATTCTAAAGGATAAATGGTGAATTATAAAGTTAGATTTGATTGGTATTTGTGTGGGTTAATATCAGAAGAGGTTATTCAAGTAAATTTGGTGTCTTTTTCAAAGGCAAAAATATAGGATTTTTGGTCAACTCAGCAAATTCGAATTCTATTTTTTGGAAGAGTCATAAACAGCCTTGGGAGGCTTATCTGCACTACATCAAGACTTGATATTCTCCTATTTTGATTTGATTTTCCATCTTTAGAATTCCAGATCCATTTTTATAGGATCTCATCTTACACTTGTTGGTTTGACTATTTTTGGCAAATCTGATCCATTTTTCATGGATCTAAATTTGATATTGTAAGGCTATAAAGCCAAAGACATTTGGAGAACAAAGGGTTCGATTTTGGATAGAAGATTGGCTATTGTACTCAGACTTATATGTTAATACAGATCACAGGTTCCTTTCGATTTTGATTATCAGTTTTCCATCCTTCTTCTGCATTATTATCTGTGTTGTCAAGTTTTGAATGGTTGTCATCCCATTGTTTAGCTCATAACCTGATAATAATTCTTTGATTGTCTCTTAGACCCTGCTTTGCACTGGTTTAGTTACAATTTATTCTCCATCCACTTTAAAGTTGCCTGCTGATTAATCAATCTTTGAGAGCACTGTCTATTTGTTTATCATTTTTATGTTTGAATGCCATAAGCTATATTGAGTTGTCCCATTGATCCACATTCACAAAAATACAAAAAACATTCATTTCTTAAGTTACCAAGCACCTCTGGTCTGCAACCACAGAGGGTTTCTTGGAGTGATAACAGGTTCTATGAGCACTTTTCTGTCTGGATGCCTGAATGCAAAAACTGAAGCTGGATCTGGAATCCTTGCGAAAAATCAAAACTTTTGAGTATAAACTCGATATATTTCTGAAACTGGACTTTGAATGCCCTTTTTGGCATTATTCCCAATTTGCCCCTAATTGTACAGTCCGTACGGCCTCGGGATGCGTGCCAATTCACTTCTATGTGAAAATACCACCTCGGTCTATGTGCAAATTCACTTCTATCATTGTGCAGTATCACCTTGATCTACGTGCCTATCTCTACCTACATCAAAACTCATTCTTCTTGCCTCGGGATGCATGCAAAAGCTCCATTTAAATAATAAAAAATAATAGTTTTGGGGGGCGTGAGATATCAGCCACGCGCCCTTCAAAATCACCCAAATCTCGGCATTTTTTAAGGATTGCGCGCCATTACATACCACGTCCCATGGCGGTGGCGCATTGATAGTTTGTGGTTATAATGGTTGGGAAAGTCCCGGGGTCAAACCCGTGGGCTTCTCCTCTATACACATATATGCGCGCGATTTTTGGATTATATATGATATGGTTTAATATATATGTGCGCATTTTTGGTGTGATATATCATATGGTTGGCGTGATTTTTGGATTATATATGACATAGTTTAATATATATATGTGGCATGGTATATAGTTCCAACAAATATTTCGGGCGCTCCATATGTTTTAACATATGGTTGTATTCACGTATGTTATGTTTTGAATATTGGTTTTAATACACATATATATTATATGGTATGACATTTGGTTTAACCATTGTGTTTTGGGTTTTTTAACATATGGTTTTTAACACATATAAACACCAAGGGGATGCCTCAGTGTTCGCAAGGTCAAGGGCTACGCCCTTGACCACCCCTTTTTTTTCAAACCAAATCATATTTAACCCATTTTTTTAACCATTTCTAAACCATTTCTAACCATATTCCATCAACTTTAATGGAACTTCAACTGTTCACATCTTTGTCACCTGGAGGCCGTTTTTTCTGAAACGAACATCACCAGAAAGATACTGACGAGCTCTTCCACTTTGTAAACTTTACTTTTCCATTTGAATACTTTAACTCTATCAAATTTTGAGATGATCCACCTGGATCATTTGTTGTTGGTTTTGTTGCCCGGTATATGCAAATGCCCCATGAAATCCATTAGAAAGCAGCTAAAAGGATACTTCGCTATGTTCGTGGTACAATTCAGTTCGGGATACATTATAGTTCAGGGGCGACTCCTTTATTGATTGGTTTCACTGATTTAGATTGGGCCGCCGACCCTGATGATCGAAAGTCTACTGCAGGTTATGTTTTCAACCTTGGTTCAAAACCTGTCACTTGGGCCTGTAAGAAACAATAGGCTATTACACTTTCTTCAGCAGAAGCAGAGTACCAAGCAATGGTAAATGCAAGTCAGGAATCCCTGTGGCTTCGACAGATCCTTTTATATTTTGGATTCCAACACTAGCATTCAAACAGCCTTTGGTGTGACAATCAGAGTGCCATCAAGCTCGCCAAAGACCCAGTTCAACATCAGTGTAGAAAACACATCGAGCTACACATGCACTTCATCAGAAAGCTCATTCATGATCAAGTTATTGAAGTGCTCTTTTTCCCTACAGAAGATCAAGTTGTCGACATTTTCACAAAGTCTCTTATAGAAGCAAAGTTTTCCAAACTTCGATCTATGTTAGGAGTTTAGGAAGTTGTCATTAAGGGGGGATAGGCTCTAATGCCTCCTTCCTTCTCCTATTGTGTCACTATTGTAAATCCTTCATTTCTATCCCAAGTTGTTCTTAAGGGGGGGTGTTAGGATATTTAGATACTTAGGAGTTAGTTAAGATCTACTTTGTCTATTGTGTCATTAGGTAAAAGTATGTTTTCTAGTGTGTTTCTTTAGTATGCATTAGTATGCATTTGTAGTTAGGAAATCCGACAGTCACAATATGTTCCCGAGATAGAGTGATCCGATGGTTCATTCTCTCCTCAATATTAATGGCCATTGATCTGTGGCTTAACACCTGATTGGTCCATGATCTCTATTTAAAGAGCATGGAGGGTCATTTGTCGATGATCGATTGTGAGAAACTCTCTTGTAAAATCTCTCTGTAATATTTTTCTTTGCATTAATAAACTTCTCCAAGTGGTCGCATTGGTTGGGGCCATGGATGTTTCCCTGTAGGGGTTTTACCACATGAAATCATGTAGTAAGAGGTATGCCAAAAATCATGAGGCCCTCAAACCCAATCTGTAAACATTGTCAACATAGGAAACAAACAAGAGTGAGATTCATAACTAAGGAATATTCAACATCAAGACCATTGGAACTCATCCACACTAATATATGTGGACCAACCCAATCATAAAGTATGCAAGGTAACCATTACTTCATATTGTTCATTGATTCATTGATGATTACACAAGAATGACTTGGGTATCCTTTCTCAAGAATAAATCAGAAGCCTTTAGGAAGTTTAAAACATTAAAATCATTAGTTGAAAATGAAACAAATTTGAAGATCAAATGCCTAAGGTCAGATAATGGAAGAGAATTCATATTAGATGAGTTTAATGAATTCTATGAATATCATGGAATAAGAATACACTTCTCAATTACAAGAACTCCTCAATAAAATGGAGTGTCTGAAAGGAAAAATAGGATTGTGCAAGAAAGGGCCAGAACTATGCTGAACCAAGCTAAACTATCAGATATATTTTAGAGGGAGGAAGTCTACACAACTGTCTATATTCTAAATAGAGCACAAATATGAACTAACACTGACAAAAATCGATATCAATTGTGGAAAGGTAGGCCAAAAAATGTCAAACACCTTAAGGTTTTTGGAATCAAATGCTACATAAAAAGAAATGATGACAACCTTGGAAAGTTTGACTCCAGAAGTGATGAAGGTATTTTCCTTGGGTACTGATCCTCTCAAAGAAAATCCTACAGATGTTTAAATATGAGATTAGACAAAATTTTTGAAAGTGAAAATGTAAGAGTGGATGATGAAAATCATGGAAGGGTCAAGATGAAAACAAATGACCAACCAACAATAACCAACTATGGCGAAGAAGAGAAAGACAATGAGGAAGATAATGTAGAAGAAGAATAAGAAGAAGAAGAAGAAGAAGAAGAAGAGAAATACAATGAGAAAGAGAATGAAGAAGAAGAATAAGAGGAAGCTTTTAGACAAGAGACAAATACCCCCTCAAGATATGTTCAAAAGGCCCACCCTAAAGAACTGATTCTTTGAGAGAACAACAAAGGTGTACAAACAAGAAGACAATTGATAATATCACCAAAACATGCAAATCTGTGTTTACTATCTAAAATAGAACCCAAGAACTTCGAGGAAGCTAACAAAGATAAAAACTGGGTTAATGCTATGAATGAAGAATTAGATCAAATTGAGAAAAATGAAACTTGGGAGCTAGTTCCTAGACCAAAAGACAAGAATGTAATTGGCACCAAGTGGGTTTTTAGGAACAAACTAAATGAGGATGGAAAAGTAGTGAGAAATAAGGAAAGGATTGTATGTAAAGGATATGCTCAAGTTGAAGGGGTAGAATTTGATGAAACATTTTCTCCAGTAGCCAAAATAGAAGCCATTAGAATCTTCCTGGTATTTTCAAGCTACAAGAGTATCAAATTCTATCAAATGGATGTTAAACCTGCATTTCTAAATGGAAATTTGGAAGAGGAAGTATTCATCGAACAACCTGAGGGATTCTAGTTGTTAGAAAATTAATACTATGTGTGCAAACTGAATAAAACCCTCTATGGTATGAAGCAGGAACCTATATATTGGTACTCAAGGATTGATAATTACTGACAACAAAAAACATTCAAGAGAGGAAATGCATAAAGTAATATTTACATCAAATAATAAAATGGAAATATGATTATCATTGTGGTCTATGTAGATGATATAATATTTGGAAGCAGATTTGATGATCCGAGTCAAAGGTTCTCAAAGAACATGCAAAAGGAATTTGAGATGTCCATGATGGGTCATATGTCCTTCTTTCTAGGTATACAAATCTCTCAGTCAAATAAAGGTATATTCATTTCTCAAACAAAATGCATTAAGGAGATGTTAAAAAAGTTCAAGATGGAATATTGCAAGCTGGTTAGTACTCCCATGATAACAAACTACAAGATAAGTAAGGNATCAAGGCTTGATGTCATGCAAGGAGTTTGATTGGTTGCAATATTTCAGTCTGCACCAAAAGAATCACATGTGATGACAATCAAAAGAATTCTTAGATACTTGAAGGGCACAATGGATTTTGGAATTTGGTATCCAAAGGAGAGAATTTAACTCTAATAGCATACATTGATGAAGATTGGGTAGGAAGTGTTGATGATAGGAAAATCACAAGTGGTGGAGCATTCTTCTTGGGAAACTATTTAGTATCCTGTTAAGAAAGAAATAGTCCTCAATTTTCTTATCCATAGTAGAAGTAGAGTGCATTGTAGAGACATACTATTGTACACAAATATTTTCAATGAAACAATCCCCGCAAGACATTAAAGTTACAAGAAGACAAATCCTATACTATGTGACAACACCAATGCCATAAGTATTTCTAAGAACCTAGTGATGCACTTGAAGGAAAAACAAATCCCTATCAAATATCATTTTTTAAGGGAATAGGTGAATGATAAGACTGTCAAGTTGGAGTATGTTCCTACAAGGAATAAATTGTAGATATGTTTACCAAACCCCTACCTAGAGATACATTTGATTATCTCCGATGAAATATCAGAGTCATTCCAATTACTCAGTAAAGAATTCAACTGAAAGCTATTGGGAAATAAACATAACCAAAATCTCAAGGGGAGAGTGCATATGATTGCATGTTGTAGAAGCATAAATTGAATAGTGTCATTCTAGGGGACTCACATGGGGAATTACATAAAGACAAAGATGACTAAATGGATCCTTTTCATTGTTGACAAGGGGGGAGAAAATGTCTAGTAAAACAAACAATTCAAAAGAGAAGCATATTGACAGAGGGAACCAACATAATCCACAGGGGGAGAAAGTGATGTTTTAATCAACCATTGCCATCAATAATAAGGGGGATATTGTTGGAAAATTTGTGTCATTAATTTCAACACATGACAACATACTCTTAAATATTGGTTTCAAAATAAGCCTCAGTCAAGGAAGAAGGATAGATCTTTCCTTGATCATTGATCATCGAAGAATTTTTTTTGTAGGTGGATAGAGAGTCGAATCCACTTTGCAAGTGTGGAGGACCAGGAACCATCAGATCGGGATAAAGAATAAACCATGACCATAGATTCATCAGACTGAGACCTTGTTTATGTGTCTAAATGTTTGGACGATTGAGATTAGATATGGAGATACATACATCTAGATTGACGGTGGGAAGAAGTCCTGAGTTCGGAGTTCAAAAAATGGATTAAGGCTTTCAGAGTAGTGTATTTGGAGTATAATCTGGAAGAATGCTACACCGAGGAGTTCTTACCAATGATGTAGATTGATCAGAGAACAACATATATCAACGACCATAATCACATCTCGAAGCAGGGAGATCGATGGTCATCAGGAATCCATGTGGTAGGGTTTGGAGTGGCCATCCATAGGTTTGAAATAGTTTGAAAAAAACTCCAACCAATGGTCCATATCCATTTGGAGTGGAATAGATCAATGACTCTTGTTCAACAAGGTCATTGGTGGATATTTCATTGGGCCAAAAGACAAATCGATTGTTGATGATTGCATATTCATGAGACATTCTCCAGATCGTACTCCTCTAGACTGAGTTGAGATGATCTATGAGAATGACTATGTGATAGGTGAGTCATATTCCTTTGGACCGAGTGGAGATGATGTGTGTTGGTCTCTTTTCGTTATCCTCTAGAATGAGTTGAGATGACTTGATATGGTCTCTTGTCATACTCCTATGGACTTAGTTGAGTTGACTTGAGATGGCTCTCTAGTTCATACTCCTATGTATTTAGTTGAGTTGATATGTTGAGGGTGACATACCTTGTGGTTGAGCACATGTGGACTTGTCCCTAGTGGCAGGTCACTAGAGGATGTGTGGGAGATCCCTTTCTATATTGTCTAAGAGTAATATTATTTTGAAACCCTAATTTGTTTTGTGAAGGGTACAAGTCAACCCTATTGTGTAAAAGATTAATTATATTATTGATTCGTACAAGTCGTCCCTATTGTGCCAATAGAAACATCTATTGATGAGTTAGGTCATGTATTTATTAGAGAGAAACATCCCCATTGTGGATCATATCTCATTCTCTTATAACATATTGTGGAGGTCTGAAATTTAGTGCACACATCTTCTTATGCTCTAGCCTTCTTGGTCATAGAGGACCCTCTTGTGTGCACTAGGGTTTATGGTGTAAGGGTGATCTATTTGTTGGTGTCTAAAGATGTCCTAAAAATAACCTTAGTTTAACATTAATTTATCAACCCAAAGATTAGTCTTTTATCTCAAGAATATCAGCAAAGTCTATGCAGGTAGCCTAAAATCGTGTAGCTAAACCAAATATGAGTTCATCAACAATCAAGTTCCTCAAACGTTCACCAAAGATTCTAAGAACTAATGGAATTGAAATCTGATTACTAAGATGCTATAAAGTGGAAAGGAACTAATAAATCTGTTGAACTCTCTTAACTAAAAAGTAGTAATTGAATCTAAGTAAGGACTTGCAGAATTAACTATCAATTATGAATTCTGATTACTGGAAAGGAAATAACGAATTACTCTATTTACAGAAAGAAACAACAATTGTAATCTAGTCGGAAGGGACAACTAATGTAACTTTTACTGAAAGGAATAACTATTGTAACTTTAACCGAAAGGAACAACAATCGTAAATCTAAGGAAAAGAAACATCACGGATGAAAATGTGAGGAACTATCAAGCAACAACTTCAGAAATGGAAATCGTAACGAAAATCATTAATACTTGAGGGAAATGTCTGTCTTCTATACGCAAACAATCATAAAATCATTAACACACTTATGAATTTATCCTTGGCTATTGTAAAAGAGATCTGAATCACAAAATAGAAATCAAACTTCGAACTAATAGAATTACAGAACGAGATAGTAGCTCCTTCAGACTGGGCCCTCATTCTTCAGAAGTACTACTATGAGAAACTCAGAACATAGAAATGGTGGAAACACTCAAAACTTTCATTGATTCCATAGCTGATGAAACATTTACAAAAAATGCTTGCGTAGAGTAATTCTGAATCTAAATACTTGAATGCATTTTTTCCTTTTTTCTGGATCTATTACCCTCTTATATATTACAATAATCTGGGTAAATGAAGCTATCCTGAGGATCGAAAGATCCTCAGGATTGCTTTACTATTATAAATTTACAATATAGAAAATGCATTATCTTCAAAACTGCTTTGTGCCTAAAAAGTCTTCAACCTCCAATAGCTTGCGCATAGCCAAGATCTCTTTGGTTATGTTTGACAGTTATTTATCCAATTCTACAACAAAATCAAACCATTCCAATCGTAATTTAGAATCTATTTAATAAAACTTCAATAACGACCCTAAGAGACATATTAATCATGTTATTTCCTATTTATCCCTAACTATCTGAAGAATCAATCAAAATCATATCATGAATTGTGGGAAAAAGGAAGATATTTATACCTTTTTCGTAACCCAACATACCCCCCAACTTACCTTCTTTCATGTCCTCATGCAAGCTGGAATCTTACTTGTAAAGAAGTTATACTGTAGGGAGGAAAAGTTGGTTCACCAGGTCTCCTGAAACCATTGTTTCTTTTGATTTCGTCAAAAGCGGCGTCCTATCTCTTTTTATTAATTTTATAATCCATCTGGTAAGTTTCTGGAGGAAACTAGATGAGAGGGGGGTTATACCTGCATCCCATCCAAACAGGCCCTTCCTCCTGGAGTAGTCTATAATACCTTTCCACTCTGAAGGTTGCTACAAAAAAATTCCTAAATCAGAAGGGCTCTCTACTTTTAACCTCATTGGAGGATGCATCCCATCTTAGCTTGGAAGCAGCAAGAGCTTCTTCCTTGAGTTATCTAAAATATGTGATACCTGAACAGATGACCTATAAATGGATAGGAGCCAATGAGTTCACAACCCTTGCCCTTTTCATGAAAGTATTATGTCGCATGATGGCTGGGAAGGATTTTGGAGGCTCTCCTCTAATCCAAAGATCTAAACCAGTTTCTCTCTTTATGAACATTTTGTGAGCCTTACCCCATCTAACCTGGTTCCTAGTAAAGGACAGGAATGCTTGGAACTGTATGTCCCCTATGAAGGGACCAAGGTTGTCTCCTCTATCTTCTTCCAAAATGAAATTGTGGAAATATAGTTCACATATAAGGTATTGTACCTTCTCTTCTTGATCTCCGAAACATGAAATAAATTCTGGTACAGTGGAAAATGAAATCAGTTTACCTGCTCTGATGGCCTTCAATCTCAATAATAGATACCGTTCCAGCAAGAATAAAACATAATTAGTGGCAGGGGATCTGCAATTGATGGCATCAGAGTAGACATCACAGATGTGTTTGATTTGCTCCAAAGATTTTTCTAATTGGGTTTGCACCTTTTTTATCTTCTCTTGGGCTCTGGTGAGTGCAACACAGGTCTCACCCTCTATTGTTGTCATGTCCTTCAATTCTTTAACAATCCTTTGGTATTCATTCCTAGTTACCATTCCATGTTGGTGTTGGACCAATGCTTGCTGGGCTTGTGTAAGTTTTGCTTTTAGTCTATCGATGGTGACACTTTGTGCTTGAGATTGAGATGCTTGGTATTCTTCCATAGCACTCATCTCTTCCCTGGATTGAGTTAATGCTTGCTGGGCTTGTCCCAATTCTTCTTTTAGCTTATGAATGATGGCACCCTGTGCCTGAGATTGGGATGCTTGATATTCATTCATTTCTTCTTTAGAGCGAATTAATGCTTGCTGGGTCTGTGCAAGATCTGCTTCCAGTCTATTCATGATAGTACTCTATTCCTGGGACTGCTCTGTTATAGTCAGTAATTCACCTCTGTTTTGAACCAGGGTTTGTTGAGACTGCAATAGTTCTTCCTCCAGTCTCCTAATAGTAGCATTCTGCTCAAAATGTTGAGCTATTTCCTCTAAAATCAGAGTGTCTGTCTGTATCTCAACATCAACCATCTCTTGTGTTTCTATAGGAATTACATCTTCATCCTCAACTACTTCTTCTTCTACCACTAATTCCTCAGGGTCTATCTGTATCCCTACAAAATTTGTACTAACTGCTTTCTTAGGAAGAGGGTTTCTTCCTTGCATTCTGCCCCTTTTGTTTTTATTTCTTCTGTGGATCTTGTCTGCTAGGTCTAACTGTTTCCTCAATTCCTTGATAATCTCCTTGAGTTTTCCCACCTTCTGCTTTAATACCTCAGCCCTCTTAGCCTTTTTCTTCAACAATTTGTTTTCTTTATTTAATTTCCTAATTTGTTTCTGGCTTTTGGCTGATTTCTGTTTATGAGGGATCTCGAGGTCTTATTCATTCCGACCAGCAGATGGTTATCCCTCTGTTCCTTCCAAGTGCTCTGGTTGTCCAAGAGGGTCTCTCATTTCAAAAATAAATTCCTCCTGTGCTGTGTCGCCTGGAAAAGACATTTCAATATCAGGAAAGTCTTCAGCTGGTTTTGAAGAGGAGGCTGGTTCTGGGTCTTTTTCCAGATTATTTTCATCTCTGCCAGTTAAGGTTCCTAAGTTCCACGAAACCTGAGCTATTTTTATCTCATAGATTTTCAAAAAGCGTCTTGTCGGGTGCTTTACTGCAGGTTGGGTGTCGCCCTGATCATCCTTTTGTGCTGTCTTCTCTGCTTGCTCAATTACTTGAAAATTTTCTTGTAGAGGCTGTTCTATGAAACTTTGAAGTT
>JASDQU010378816.1:574-11272 GCA_032191745.1 Picea mariana | reverse complement strand
TCATCTTCAACCTTCTTAGTGTCACAAAGGTGACACACTCTTTCATCCCATGGCGTTTTAGGAATTGACTAATGCCTAGTTTCACTATGAAACTAGTAAGAATTTATTCTTATCTTAACAATGTTTTTTTTTTTTTCATGCAATAATTATTTTCTCTATTGATTGTATATCAACATATTATTACTATGATAAACAACAAACATGCCAACTCCCTTGACTTCTTAATTATCTCTAACTTTTATTTTCTAAAAACATTTTATTCTAAAATACTATGAATATCATTATAAAATTTTATCAATTTTAATTTTTAATAAATATATAACTTATTAAAAATTAATAACCGTTAGCATTTACAAATTCTTGTACATCCATAATAAGACTCAATAATTAAACACACCATGCACCAATGAAAAGACTCACAAACCCAAACCATTTTGAGCCAAGGCACAAGCTCGAAATCTAAGGACCCTAACCTCACGTGGTTATGTTTTTGGATCGATGATGCATGCACGTAATAAGAGGTACATTAAACCCTATGACAAAGAAGGACAAGGAAGCCTTTGTGACATTTTGTGACTTATAGAACCAACATAAACACTTAATTTGTGACATTTTTTTTGTGACATATTGAAGCAACCTAAACACTTATTTTGTTACATATAGAACCGATATAAACACTTAATTTGAACATCCCAGTGTTATTTTAAAAAATATAGTAATAAGGTAGTTTTTATTTTAAAAGAATATATTATTAAGATAATACTTTTTAGTTTTATGTATGATATTAAGGTAAGATGTTATTATAATGTATAAAAAAATTTAAAAGTAATTTTAAATATTTTTTTTTGTTTGTTAATTTGTGCGAGACTTGTTGGCTATCAATTAACCTGTGATTTGAAAAAACGTGACTCAGGGGCATTTAAGCTGTCAAAATCACCCGAGGATCGCACCCGACCTGAGCCACACCAACCCTTAACATGGTTGGATTTTTTGTCCCCGCAGATTTCGAACCGATGACTTTAACAACACAGAGTGGCTTAACAACAAACTCCGTCACCGACTGTCCTACACCTCGGGGACAAAATAATTTTAAATATTAATAAAATTACATAAAAAAAAATTATAAATACTATTTAAATTATTTTTTTTTTTAATAAATTATATATTATATGTGGTTGCTTATCCCTATTCTTATCACAATTTTTCATATATTAAATAATTTGAATATCGATATAAAAAATTAACTAAATATTCTACAATTTCAATTTCTCATATATTAAATAATTTAAATATCAATATAAAAAATTTACTAAATGTTCTACAATTTCAATGACTTTTTGTTTGTTATGTAATCAATTTTGATCATATAACATCAAGACAACTCTTTTATATAATTGTGAACTCATAAAGGGAGGGTTTTTACTTGAGGGTTTTTCAACGTCCTTATTATTCAATTAGCCCAAAACATTCTTTTATATAACTGTGAACTCATAAAGGGTTTTTACTTAAGGGTTTTTCAACCTCCTTATTATTTAATTAGCTCAAAACATTTTTTGGGATGTTAAAATAAAAAGGTTTTTAGATATTGGAATGTTGAAAGTGGTTGACATTAAGTATTATGTTATGAGTTAATGATTGATTGGTTAATTACTTTGACCATATTTTGAATCAATAAATAATTAATTGTTTGATATTAAAACAAATAGAGTGCATCAAATAAATCAATATTTATTTTGAGTCAATGAATAATTAATCGTTTGATGTTAAAACAAATAGAGTGCATCAAATAAATCAATATTGATTGAATCAATGTATGGTGATTAATATTAGTCATCAAAAATACAATACATGATGCTGTATGGTGCTTAATCATCAAAAATACAATACATGATGCTTTATAATGCAAGATAGAGAATTTGCCTTGAAAATCTAGGCATGCAACTGCTCTTAATCCCTGTACTGTTAATAATAAATGTTATATCTTTCCACGCAGCAATATGTATAGGAAAAACTTTTTTTTCCTTCTTCTTTTCCTTGCATGCGCCGAAAGTTGTTGATTGTGATTAATTTGCTCTATGGCTAGGGTTGCTTTCACGATTGATTTATATACATAATGAGTGTTGCACCTTGTTAGAATAAAGCTTATTTTAGTAAGAGATAATGCTTACAGCTGTTGTAATTGTGAGTTAGTCTTACAGCTGTTGTAATTGTGAGTTAGCCTTACCACTGTTGTAACTGTGAGTTTCTAAGTTAACTATTTTTAGCTAATCAGATCCACTTTCTTATGATCTAGATTGTTAGGAGTCGATGATCTGGATGCTATATATGTAACCTCCATTTATCTATATAATACATTCTATTATTATGTGCTAATCTTGTGCAATGGCTGCTCTCTCGATTTCTAAGTCACCCGATAATATTTAATCTTTTCCATACACGTTTCAACGTTCTCCAACCAAATAATCGAGAATTGTCTGCATCTTCATTTAAATACCTCTCTGCGTCCAGAGCGATTAAAGATTAAAGATACATTTTTTATATTTTTCTCTCTTAGGCCTTCTTTCATGAGTAAAAATTGACGAACCAACATCATTATGTAATAAAATGTATTTTCTCCCAATTTTTACTGTAATATTTCTATTTTTAATATTGTCAGAAGTCTTGAAAGCGTCATAATGAAAAAAATATTCTTGGCTTTTTCTTTTCCGCTTCGAAATTTGTGTCATATTTCTTTACATTATTTTTTTCCCACTGACATGCCAACGAATATTTAATCTGGTTTATTGTGTGTTAAGGGCAAGTCAAAGCCAAGAAGAAAAATTGCTATATTCTGAGACGATGGACACCTGCGCATTTTAGATTCCAGCGTAAAAGAAAATTATTTGACTTTAAACGCGCAATGTGAAATCGATAACGATGAGCAGCTAAGCGCGCCTGGATTCCGTGTTTGCTTTCATCTTCACGAACAGCTTGAAGTGATTGAAGTTGAGAAACGTCGGTACTGAATATATTCTGTCTCTCACCATCACTCCCCCCTTCCATCGCTGGTACGATCTTTTGGTTCAACCTGTCAGCACCGACAGGCAATGATAAATAAAATTGTAGTTTATCTGTCAGCACCGACAGGCAATGATAAATAAAATTGTAGTTTATTTGTTCACTTGAGTGAGGAAATGTCAAAAAAAAATTGTAATCAAATATTATTCGAATGGAACTGCTAACACGTTACTGGACTCCGTGTTTGCTTCAACTTCACGTTCAAGTGAAGTGATTGAAGTGGAGCAACGTCGGTACTGAATATATCCCGTCCCTTATCATCCTCTCCCCCCACCAACTCGAATCTCTAGTACGCTCTTTTGGTTCAAGCTGTCAGCACCGACAGGCAAATAAAAATAAAATTGTAGTTTATTTGTTCACTTCGGTCATGAAATGTTCAAAAAAATTCTAATCAAATGTTATTCGAATGGAATTGCTAACTGTTTTCCCTGGGTTTGTCACATTTACTCTCTCTTTAATCGATTCAGTCATAGATTATTAGACCTTGTTAATTTTACTTTTCCTAGTGCCTTCTGTTTCCTTTCCATTTTTTTTTTCTTTTTAACCATTCAATCAAGTTTAAAATCACTTATTTTTTCTCTCTCTATATATGTGTGTGGGATTAAGATGCATTAAATGCCAATAATCAAGATTATTAAACTTCGTTAATTTTATTTTATTTTTCATGTGTTTTCTTATTTATTTTTTAGTTTTTTTAGTGGAATTGAATCATTTATATCAAACATATAATCATGATGATGATGATTAAAGTCCCGCCTTAAGAAGTAAGAGATTACTTCAATTTCTTTAAAATTGTATTTTTATGGTCAAAAAGCATTGAGGCAAACCTTCCAAGATCACCATAGTTTTGATGATTTAGAAGGTTAAAAAGGTCAATAATGTGGAAAATATTTTTAAATTGGGATCTAATATGGGTACACTAAGTGTTTTTCATCTTCTACCCACTTAGTGTCACAAAGGTGAGCAATTCTCTCATCCCATGGTGTTTTAGGAGTTGTCAAACTCCTAGTTTCACTATGTAGCTCATGAAAGTTTGTTCTTATTTTAGCATTGTTGATTTTCTTCTTTGCACTATTTCAAAACTGAGAGGTAATTTTGATCTTCTAAATTAGGGTTGACCACCTCCTTGTATTATCTTAATCTCCTTTTATCCACTAATTCTTTATCACACCACATATTCTCCTTAAATTTAGAAGTGAAAATATTTGTAATATTATTAATATTGGGTAAAATCATGAAGATGGGTAACACTTTTGCTTGTTTTATGACAAAAAAAATTGTATTTTCACAAGTTCTTCACCTTCCGGCTTACAAAAGTAATTTTTTTATTTAGAATTTCACTTTACAGTAAAAATAAAACTTGTGAATAATTTTGTTATATTTCTAATGACTATTTTTCAATTTCTTTTTATCAAGATTTGATATGTCAATTTGACAATTGTTTAAGAGTATGTTCCTTAAACATGAAAGGAATGATAATGAGTTATTGTTTTCCACAACAATGTATCTATTATTAAACTTATGTTTTTAAGAAATGAAATATACTACAACAATCTACAGGCACTCTATTTTATTATGACTACAATTTTGAATCTAACGGATGAATATTATAATTTCTAGAATTTTTTTAAGTTGACCAAGATGAAAATGTTGCAGATTTTAAACACGTGTTTTTCTACACCTTGTATCTATCTTAATTTTTACTTAAAAGTATCCATTGTGTATTTTTAGAGATATGGATTTATCATTTCACCGAATCATAATCTCACCTAAAAATATTATGCAATGATTTTTTTTATAAAATTAGATAAAAACAATGAAAATGAAAACAAATTATACCCAATGAAAGAAGATTCAATTTTAAAAATGTTGGTATCAATTCTCAAACTAAATTGTGAGTATTTGTAGGAGTCCGCTGCCTCCAAAGATGAAGTAAGATGGAGAGAATTCGCAGTTTCCTGCAAAGAGTCTCATTTTCAAGGAATTTCGAGGGCACCCTTAAATTTAACGTGAAAATTTTCGGCCAAAAGAAACATTTGTTCTGCCGAAAAATTGCCGCTAGAAATTTTGGAGACCCGATTGTCACGAAAGTGTTATCCAGATAGCTTCTTCTTGTATTCCTCAATGATTTAGCCAAGCTTTGGCATCTTTATGCCATACCCACTTGAGCCGCTAGTGGTTTTGGCTAGAGTTTGAAGAAATTTTGGAGAACCTCTTGTTGTCCATGTTTTTTATCTTGTTATTGTACGTTAGGTATCTAATTATATCAATGCTCTCAATGGGTGAAAGGATTGCTTTTATGAGGAGGATAAGATGGGGTGTATTGCCCTTAATTTTGAGATTATAAGTTATAAAATTCTTTAGGATATGTTCTATCTTTCTCAAGGATTCTCGAGATATACTGCAACCCCAAACTTCACATCCATATAAGATAACTGGAATGACGAGAGTATGAAAGAAGAGTTTTTTTTAATCCCAAATCCAAACGTTTGTTAATTTACAATTGTTTTTGAGCCCAGAATAACCTTTCCACCCTCCATTTATCCTTTTTTCAATGCTATAGTTCCAATTGAACTTGTGGTGGATATTGATTCCAAGATACTTGTATGAAGGTACTTCCTCCAAGCTATTGTTGTCATCAACAAAAGCATCATGGGTGATCCTTTTGTATTTAATTATCACAACCTTTGTTTTGTCAGTGTTCACAATCATGCCCAGCTATAGTAGAAGTCCTTAAGCGTTATTAGTTTCTTACCTAGGTCATAGGGACTTTTCTCCATAAGAACAATATCATCAACATAAAGAAGGAGGATGATGACTATACTAGCGAGAGTCAGGCCAACACAGCCTACGCCCTTCAAACAATATTCTAACTTATCAATATAGATGTTGAAAAGGGTAGGGGATAGGGGAAAGTCTTGTTTGACTCCTATATTACAGTTAATTTCTTTCGACCAACCCTTAGTGGTCCTAAAATTGGCAATAACTTTCTCATATATCGTTATTGCAACAATTCTTAACTCAAAAGGGACTTTAAGCTTTTTTAACTTATTCCAGAGGTTAGTCTTCGACACAGTGTCAAACGATTTTCTAAAATCAATGAAACAACAAAGGAGATAAGTTTTATCATTATGACACTCCTTTGCAATGATCCTAAATGTAACAAGGTTGTCCACAATGGAATAGTAACCTCTAAACCCAACCTGGCCTCTAGCTCTTTTTCCATGGCTTTATAGCCATGTGCTAATCTTCTTTTCCAAAATACTTCCATACAACCTAGATAAAATGGGGCTAATCATAATGGTCCTATAATAACAGGGATTTATTTTATCTCTGCTTTTAAAAATAGGTACAATGAGGTTTTGATTCCAAGGTTTTGGGAATCCATGTTGGATAGCTAAATTGAAGAGTTTATGAATGTGAGGGATGAGGATAGGTCCTCCAATTTTTAATATTTCAACTTGGTAAACTTTGATGTCCCTAGATTTTCCTTTTGAGATCCTATTAACCCCAAACTTAACATCTTCTATAGAAAACACTTCATCCTTTGTAGCGTTGTTTGGCATGATGTCCATGATGTTAAGAGATTCATACATATTTTTAAGGTAGAAATTCCAGTACTTAAAGGGAATCTTATTATTTTCTTTACTTTTACGAGTTAGAATTTGCGTCCCGAATTTCTTAGGATCTATCTTTAAATAGGCGCAAAAGATTCTCTTGTTTTCTATGTACATTTTTTTTATTCTGTTTAATTAAGGTTTTGTATCTATTTATCTTATCATATTTTAAAGATGCATTGGAAGCATCCCCATGGATTTTCTAGCAATTTTACATTCATTATCGTACCAAGGGTTAGTTATCATAATATATATATTGGTATCAATAGATATGGATTAAGAGAGATCTAATAGTTCATGTTATTCTAGGTTTAATATTTTAATTATTAAAAAATATTAGAAAATAATAATATTTAAATTAAAAATTTTATAGATAGATTAGTTATTTTAAAAGATAAAATTATCTTTCATATATGGATAAAGTATTGCTAATGTTTGATAAAAGATATTTAAATTATTTTATTATATTATTAATTATTTTTTTTTTTAACTAAAACGGATATGAGATTTTTTATATTGAGGAAGAGAAAGGGCATGCACCATGGCAGCCATCATTACAAAGCTTTTGTTTCTGATTCTTATACTAATTCCGAATTCGGATTACTCATGGATTATAAGGATGAATTGAACTTTCTTCATTTAGGAGAAGCTGCCCTTTCCCGAGAGTGCAACCTTTGTTCGCCAATAGATCTGCTTCACTGTTCAAGTTTCTGAGGATGTGGTAGAATTTGTAGGAGTCAAAGTCGAGCAGGATTCTCTTTAATCTGTTAAGAGTTTTGTTGAGACTTGCGTTGGTGAACAATTTATCCGTGTTTAAATTTTTTATTAAAATATCTGAGTCTCCGAGAGCTTGGAATTCTTTATATCCTCTGTCTCTGACTATTTGGCAAGCTTTGAGAAGGGCTTGGATCTCTGCTTGATTGTTGGTTTTCTGCCCGATGCCCCAACAAAAACTATCCCTTCTTGAGCCGTCTGAGTCATAGATGACTCCTCCTGCTCCTGTTGTCCCAGGATTGCCTTTAGAGGCTCCGTCAAAAAAGATCGTGGCGATTTTTTGACTTCTCCACCATTCTTGGATGGTAGCTTCGGAGTCTCTTTTTTTCCACACCGGGTTCACTTCTTGAGGAGATGAAAACTGCTTTCGAGGGTGGGGCGAAAGGGGGCCCAACCACCTTTCTTCTTCAAGGAGAAGCAAGGCACAATCGGAAAAATATTGTTGTTGAACTGCTTCCAGGAGGAAGGCTTTGGCCTTTGCCGCTGCCAAAAAAGGGGCTTGCTGCTTTTCATTGAAGATCAAATCATTCCGGGTCAGCCAGATCTGCCAGCAAACATATTTGGGAATGGCATTCCAGACTTTCCGCCAGAATGATTTGCTGGGGATCTTTGTAGGGTAGCATTGGTCCCAGGCATCAAATAGATCTGCTACAGAGTGAAATTGAGGGACTGTAATTTTTAAGTCATGAAGAATGAGGCTCCAGACTTCTTTAGTAAAGTTACAGTCCATGAAAAGATGCTTAGCTGTTTCTGAACTGCTTCTGCACTGTTCGCATCTATGTGGCCCAACTATGCTTTTTTTTTCCAGATTGTCTCCTGTTAACAACTTATTGTGAACCAGAGTCCAAAAGAAGAAATTTACCTTGGGTAGTGCTAGCGGATCCCAGACTTTCCTCCAAAAATCCGGGCATTTACTATTGTTCCTGCTTGGCTGAAGAGCATTATAGGCTTCTGCTATTGTATATCTGCCAGACTTCCCCCACCCCCAACTGTCTCTCGTTTTCCTGTTCATAGGGGCCGCTTCTGCCAATAGCTCTTCTAAAATGTGTTTTTGCTCCTTTAGGCATTCTGGAACTCCGAAGAAGTCCCATCCTTTCCAGTCATCATGACTATCCCAATTGGATAAATCATAGACACAATTTATCCCTGCACTCTTCAACCAATCTTTTAACTCTGTGATTTCTTCATTGTCTTCTAAGGGTTCTCGATCCATTATACGATCACGCCACAGGTTAATGTTCTTGCCATTGCCTGGGATCCTATACGCCTTTCCCTTGAAGAATTTTAAACTCTTGTTACATAAATGCCATACCTGCGTGCTGGGATGAGTTTGGCTCTCGTGCAAGTCTCGATCGGAACTGTATGAGCATATTTCGCCTTCAGGATTTCGCTTACAGGGTGCATGGGATTTTTGAAGAGATTCCATAATATTTTGCCTCCAAATGCCAGATTGACTGTGGCTGGGTCCCAAATTTGCAAGCCGCCCTCAGATGTTGGGCGATTGACCGTTTCCCACTTGACCAAATGAAATTTTCGGTGATTCTCTTTTCCCCCCTGCCACAGGAAATCGCGTAGCAGTTTGGAGATTTGGTCGGTCACACTTTTTGGGGCAAGAAGGAAGGCTGATTGATATAAAGGAAGCGCAGATAACACTGCCTTAATCAGGATGACCTTGCCTCCCTTGGTGAGCCAATAGCCTACCCATGCAGAGATTTTTGATTTTATTTTGCTAATGATGTCTGTCCACAGCAACCTCTTATTGCAGCAATTAGTGATGGGGAGGCCGAGATAGTTGATCTTTTCCCAATGGGCATGACCTGTGAAGCCAAGAGCATTGGAGATGCCTGTGAGCTCTTGCTGCCCAACATTCCAGCCATAAATTGCACTTTTTCTTTCATTTATTGAGGCACCAGAGACCCTGCAGTAGCATTTGAGGACAGTGTCAAATTCCTTTGCTATTCTGACAGAGGCAGCTCCCAAAAGAAGGGAGTCATCAACGAACAGGGAGTGATTCTGAGCTGGAGAGGAGATGGAAGGTTTTAGGCCTGGTAGGGAGCCTGAGACTTGTTCTGCTATTAGCTTTCTGCTAAGGGAATCCGCCATCGGGATGTACAGGAAAGGAGAGAGCGGGCATCCCTGCCTGAGGCCTCTCTGAGCTTGAAAAAAAGGGGTAGGGCGACCGTTTACAAGAGGGGCAATCCAGGGATTTTCAGTGCATGCTGAGATGAGATTAACGAAATGGGAGGAGAAACCAAAAGAGAGTAGGACTTTGAAAATAAAGGCTCGATTGACTCGGTCAAAGGCATTGGCCATGTCGAGTTTGATTAGCATGCCTTTTTCATTTCGTTGCTTACTTGAGTGAATGATCTCTTGAACTTGAATGACATTATCCAGAATGTGCCTGCCTTCTACGAAGCCACCTTGATTGTTGGAGATCAACCTATTGAGCAATGGCTTGATCCTGTTAGCTAGGAGCTTTGCCAGAATTTTGTAGGAGGCATTGCACAGCGATATGGGTTTAAATCTGGAAAAGGTTTCAAGGTTGGTTTCTTTTGGGATAAGGGAAAGATAGGTGGAATTAGTTCCTCCTCCTACTTTAGCTTTTGTCATGAATCCTTTCACCATTTTTAACAGGTCCACTTTGATGATATCCCAGTAGGTTTTATAGAAGCGAATTGGGAAGCCATCGGGCCCAGGGGCCTTGTCTAGCTCCATGGACCAGATAACTTTTATGATTTCTTCTTCAGTGATGGGATTAGTGAGAAAGGCATTGTCTTAAGGGCTGATTAGGAGAGGGATGTTAGCGAGGAGATCTGCAGTATCTTCTTCATTGGATTGAGAATCTGCTGTGTAGAAATGTTTGTAGTGCGCTTCAGCTGCCTCTTTTATCTGACTGAATCCTTTGCAAATCTGCCCCTCTGCTATTATAATTTCAGAGATGTGGTTTCTTGAAAGTCTTGCTCTATATTGGCGATGGAAAAAGGAGGTGTTGCGACCACCTGCCTTCAACCACAAACTTCGAGACTTGATTCTCCAATACTCTTCATCATTTTGAAAAAATCGAAAGGAAGAACATTGAGTTTTTACTTCTTCATTGAGCAGCGTTGGTGTGATATCTCTAGTTTCCATTTCTACTTGCAGTGCCTCCAAAGACTGAACAATTTCTTTCCTTTGACTGGTTGGGTTTGGAATTGGTTTCTTTATCCAACTCTTTAGTGCTTGCTTTGTAGCTTTGAGCTTTTGTTCCCAA